>JADFUC010001221.1:0-311998 GCA_019722365.1 Lithospermum erythrorhizon | reverse complement strand
CTCGGTGCTTCGTTTCAGTTACGTATTGCTAAAAGGTCATCGAGGATCCTTGGCATGGTACCCAATTTTAATAGTCACTTTGTTGCTTTGATAATCAATACAAAGCCTCGTTCCGTCCTTCATGCTGTAGCGAACAATGGAGCACCCAAGGAGAATAACTCGGCCTGATAAACCCCTTCTCCAGCAACTCCTACAACTGCGTGTTCAACTCCTTGACTCTGCAGAGAACCGTGCATCACCGGTGCCATAGATATCGGAGCCGTTCCTGGTACCACTTCAATTGAAAATTCAATCTGTTAGGGTGGTAGTCTGTCAGTCTTTTGGTATATCCTCGAATTCTCTCACGATCAGGACAGGCTCATCTTTCTTCAAATCCGTTACATAACCCAAATACCCAATACATCCCTTGTTCAATAACTTACGAGCTTCTAACACTGAGATCAAACAAGATGGTAAAACTCTCCTATCCCCAACAACTCGTAATTCAGGCCTATCGGGGCTAGTAAACACAATCTCCTTACGGTGACAATTTATTACAGCATGGTGTTTCCCCAACCAATCCATTCCCAAAATCAAGTCAAAATCCACCAACTCAAAGGGTAATAGATCCACTTTTTGTCACACATGATTATCAGCCAGTAGGGACAATTTTCTATAAACCTCCAATTACCTCGGCCGACCTTCCCGCCGGTGTCATTATTATTAAAGAGTACTCGAGATTCATTGACTCGAGAGAGAGATAGTTTTTTAGCAAAGTTCGGAGATAATATAAAGTGTGGCTCGAGAATCAAGCGATGCAGCGGCGTGAAGCCATATAAAGATAGGGTACCTGTCACCATTCTCGGGATATCTTGTACTGTGCGTAGCGCATTGATTTGAACCTACTTGCAGTGCCAACTCCACTCATGCGCTACACCGCCACACCCGCCGATGCACGCGACTCCTCGGCCTTGGCTGCATCGTCCTCCGGAGCACGTCCGCCTCGGCTTCACCCGGCATCCCTCTCCCAAAACTATGTCCAGCTGAAGTAGGCTAGCTACCGGTACCCATCTGAAGAGACACCACATTCGCAAAATGCAACGCCGGTAACATTACTCTTAGTCTTGACAATTTCTACTTGTGCCTTTCACGCCCCTTGTATGGCTGCGGAACATATTTTATCGAACACGAGAAGACAAGACCACTCATTCTAGGAGGTGCGGCGAGGCAGACTGAGGAATACCTGCAAATGCAGATTGAGCAGGACGGTGTCTTGAAATAACCATGAGGAAACGGGGATAGTCTCTCGCGAATGCAGCCAGTCACCATTACAGCCGAAAACCAGCGATCCTTTGTAGGTGAGTGGGGTACACTCCCAGAAAATCAAAAGCGACACAAGTCGCTAGGAGACCTCTGTTCATACCCATCATTTGTCCTCTCTCCTGTTGTCTGGATCGACTCCATCAGCGTACATATGAGTCTCCCAAACAAGAAAATTTTCCCTAGAGAGAGTTCCCAGATCGAACCCATGTAGGCAGCGTCTCTAACAGCCAAATCTTTGTGGACATGGTTCCACAACTCTAGCTCTCCTCGACAAGTACACATGAACTTCACCTTTAGCTTCGTCCTAATCCCATTCGGTTCAAACTTATTCTCTAATGCCTCCAAAATTCGATCGCAACCTCGGTGTGGCGCTACAAAACTCGAATTGGTCCCTTAACTACCCAGCTGTCTAGCAATTTGGTCTGAATCTCCGCCTCTCGGAGTGCCACTGTTGGGTCGGGTACTAGGGCTGCGCGGCTCAGTGCCTCTCTCCAAGAGATCACAAATACTCACGCTCTGCAGGAAATGCACACTCCTCACCTAGTAACCGGTTAGTTTCTATTTTCGGCTCTACTTACGTCCCCTTCCTCTAGCTCCACACGAGCTCTACCTCTAGCACCCACACTCTGGAGTGCAGCGATGCTCTTGGTGTCGCACCGCAGCTAGTCTGTCACTTATGCTCTAGAGTACCTGCCCCTAGCGGGTCCCGCTGATTCGATCGCGCTGACTCAATTCTCGATGGCATCCTCGGGCAGGTCTGAAAAGAAGATAAAATAATTTAGACTCATAAAGACTATTGTCACAAAACTTTTGAAGCTTTTGAGGCGTAGGCACACACGCCCGCAGGAACCAGGTTAAAAGGCTGCGATGCCATGAATTGTAACGACACGCTTTCGAGTCGTGCGCCCTCGAGTTAGAGTCGTTATCCAACTAATATATACGAGTCACCATCCCGGTTGACGGAAAAATAACACATTTGTAAATCAATAAAAAGCACGATAGTTTGATAAAAGTGAGAATAGTTTGAAGAGGTTCAAAATGTTATCTGAGTTAACCATCGTGGCATAAGCTAATCCAAATCCAAAATGAAAATTCATAACATTACCAAGTCAAAATACTCTATAAAACAGTTTATAAATTTTCAACACCAAAAAAGCAGGAATATGAAGTCTAAGTACACAAAAATAATTGGTAGAAAGATGATTTAGAGGATCCACAGCCACCGTCTCGCTAGAAATCGAAACGCGTCACTCCGCAGACTCAACTGACTTCTCACGTTGCACACATCAATCTGGAGGTTGGAAAATTAAGTTGGAAATGTATCGCTCGGTGGTAACTTACCCCAGCGTCAGATAGAGATACTCAACGAGAGATAAACACATGGCGATAGAGTATACGTATATATAAAGGTAAAGGAAATAACTAAGTATTCCTAGTGTCCTGATAGTAATAACCATCTGTACATTACCGCATTTTAAAGGACTCGCTACGTTATTACAGGTGATATATCAGGAGATAGCATGTAAATACACTCGAAACAAAACAAAACACATAAGTTCTCTAGTACGGCGGTTATAACACCCAATAACAATATCTGAGAACTCGAAAACAAGACCATGACGATGTCCTTTCGACATTTTTAGGCCTTGATGACATCCGCAATGTCTTACAAATACCAGACCATGCACAATAACTTATCCGACATTTATATAATGTCGTTGCCTTCTCGGCGGGCTCGCCCCACCTAACGTAACATAATATATATATCCTTTTCCCGGCGAGGCTCGCGCCCAGCTCACCCGTAGAACATCATATCATATCCCTTTCGGCGAGGCTCACGCCGATCGCCCAGACAATATCACCGCGCACCATGCAGCGCGGCGACCTGCACATGCGACTCAGCATTCCCGCGTCCCTAACGTAGGGTGGCGGCCGCTATATGAAACCAAACGCGGCCAACCCGACTAACATCACACCAACTTATACCAACCATGGCAAACACAATTCACACACGCGACTCCAGCAAACATCGAGCAACTAGAACAACCCAAAATAGAACAAGCAAGGCAACAATCGCGCAACATTTTCAATATAGGCCATAATATACCCAGTCACACAATTCCATATAGAGCGTACTACCGTGATGTATCTAACGCAGCATTGAACAACTCAACATTCTGGAATTCACAACTACACTAACCGATAAGTTCATAACCATAGTACATCATCATATATATCAATTTACCATACCTTCACTCAAAGCGTAAATAATGTTATCAGCTTGAGTGATGATCCCGCCTTGGCTTCTAGTATATTAATGATCGATCCAAAACGAAGCTTTCTCGCGTTCGAATCTAAACAAAATGCGAAAGTACAATTACTACTAATTGTTGTAATTTATCTTTAGCGAGCTTTAATAACCGTTAGTCGCTTTAGAGTGAATATTGCTTAGTTAAAATTTGTATTGATAAACTAAGCGACAAAGTTCCAGCTAATCCTAATCTTAAACTTTCGGCCCTCTTGCTTTAACTGATACTAACGCCTTAAACAATTCCAAACAATCGAGAATTATTAACTTTTCCAACTAATTAAACCCGTTTCTAACAACCTCTACTCCCAAAACCCGACTACTACTCAAAACTAATAAAAACTAATTTCATCATAAACTCATCCAACAACTTTTAAACCTGATTTCTTTTCCTCTAAACAACTATAATAAACGTCAAAAGTATAATTATATCATTCTATGCGTTTAAACCAAGTCGAACTGAGAAGTCAACCCAAAGAAGTCATGACTTTCGATATACCTAAAATCGATTATTATAATCTCCTATACCTATAATTTCGTACAGACAATAATTATACAATATTAATCCCAAAAGTCGAGAAGTCGAGCTAAAATTCTGTAATTCCCTAAAACATCCCAGAATTTCACATCAAACACGTGGTACAACACAAGAACAACTAATTTAAAGCCCGAAATCAAATTAAGCAATAAAAATCGAAAACTCAAGCGTCAACAAAAGTCAACTTTAATTAATCGAGAAATACACAAAAAGTTTCGGCCTTCTTTACCTTGAATCGAAGAGAATGATGAGGGAAAACTCTCTAAGAAATTTGGGGTCCAAAGCTTGCGAGATGGAGGAGAAATCAGAAAAAGAAAATCAAAGGGGGGGTGGGAGTCGCGATCTCTGCGAAGGAAAGAGATGGGTCTATTTTGTTTTCTCTTTGGGCACAGTTGGTTTTATTTGATGGAATTAGGTTGGCCCACTATTTTAAGTGGTGAAAACCATTCGTTTTAATTCAATCGATACCTCTCGTTTTAACTTATCTCGACAACTAACAAACATTCACATTGCTCATTACATAACATATAAAAGTGGTTTCCATTTTGCATTAATCAATTTAATAATCTCACATTTTAATTTATTAATTAACGAGTCGTTACCAATTTTTACCACGGATATATACACCCGGCCCGAACTGACAAAGTGCTTCTTCTGAGCCCGTTCAGCCCGGCTAGCGGACATGAAATAGTTCGCCGGTTACCAGTCGCATCACAAACTTGCCAAGCGGTTGAAGAGCAGTTCGCTTCAAGGACCTATGTGGAAAGTCCGACAAGACAAAGATGATCATTCGCTCATGACCGTCGAACGGAGGAGGGCTTGATGTCGCCTCGTCGAGGAAGCGTTTTCAAGCGGAGTTGACACATTGCAGAATCTAATCAAAAGATAGTTGTGATTTGGCTGTGGAGGCTTGCTTGGATGAGCAAGTTCAAAGTCACTCTCCTCAAGGTAGCCTTAGGATTTGGAAGAGGTCGATGAAACGGGCCTATGGAATGCAATCGGATCGAGGAAGCTAAAAGAGGTTGAGAATGGCAAAGAGAAGCATCGGTGATCGAGCATTGATAGAGCAGGCCCCGAAGGCGAAGTGCCTTGGGCGGGGGGTCAGGGGCGCACTCTCGGTGACCTTGAGGGAGGGTAACGCCACAGCGTCTCGAGGCGATCGGGGGAGGAGGAATGAGATAAAGAGGGGAGGGTCGAATGTCGACTCACGAAGACCTCGACCATGAATGTATTCACGGAGATTGAGATGGCGATTTGTTGCCACGCCACCTCGGCGAAGACCTCTCAAATCAAAGAGAGATATGGCCAGTTCTACGATTACCCATGAGGGGATCATGCGCCCCAGCGGCACCGATGATTGCCGACATCGAAGGTAAATAAGAGAACCTCATCAGCGGGGGTAGTTGAAGAGTTACATCTGCTTGAGACCCAGTGTGAATCGGCATTTCGAGACGAGGGAGGAAGTCGAGACCCCCGGATGGACTTCCCAGCGTCACGGAAGAGTGCGCGTCATCTGCAGAGCGAAAAAGTGATGGCGACTGCGGGAGTCTAGCAGACATCTCACGCCAGAGAGAGACATCTATCACGGTAACCGCGAGGCAAACCCGAGTTTCGGACTTGTCATACTCGGAAGGATTTTGAGAGATAGAGTACTTACGGAAGACTACTCTGGTCATCGCTGTGATAGCCAACTTTGAGGTAGGACGGACCGTTAGCCATTAAAATGGCTTGATTCGCACCATTAAGGGGGAGATGGTCTAAGGCTATTACCGACCCCTTAATGGCGGCATAATATCCATTAAGCCATCAAGGCTCGTCCAAAGTAACCGATCAGACAACTATAAAAGGTAAACTTGAGGTCAAATCAAGTAAGTTCACTTTGATACCCAAATACTCTTTCTTTCAGAAACTAAACTTTCTCGATCCGTTACTGACTTGATCTTGAGTGTTTCGAGGTCGAACAGCAGTCCTTGTTTTGCGGAATGCACACTTGGAGCAAAGGCGTATCATGACTTGGAGGATTTGTGATCTTTGCCACTTGTGGCCAGACGGATCGTCATACACCCCAAATACACTAATATACACCCAAATATATTGATGTTTTTTGGTGGATATTGATGTCTTCTACAAAACAACAAACATCACCATCAACCAAAAATTAAAAAAAACTGATTTACTAAATTAAACAAAAAAATTACCTTTTTTTTTGCAAGGGATGGTTAGCCGTGGTTAGGTTTCGGGGAGGGTCGTGATAGTTGGATTTCGGGGGAGGGGGTTCTTTGATCTAGGGTTTTTTGGGGAATGGGGAGTGGTCGTGGATCCCTAGGGATTCAGAAGGGAAGAATTAGCGTATCTACGATTTAGGGAGGGTGGCGGGTTTCTGAGGGAGGGTGGCGGTTTCGGCGAGGAGGAGGCATGATTTGATGAGAATAGAGAAATCGAGAGGATGGGAGTGATTGTGGGGAATGGAAAGGGATGGAAGTGATAGATCTTAGTTGAGTGTGTGATGAAGATGGCGGTGGTTATGGATAGTGGTGATGGTGGAAGAAGAAGAAGAGGAGGAGGAGGAGGAAGAAGAAAACATTGAGAAGGAAGAAGAAGGTTTTCAATAAAATGGAGGTATTTTCGACTTTTCACAGGGAGTGTATGTTATTTTATCCCAAAAAAAAGGATGTTATATTTGTAACCTTTTTCATTGCCTATGTTTTTCTATTAAAATTTCTCCGATAAACACGTCTTGACATCCTATAAAGCATTACTCATGGGGATTCAATCCTCGGAGAATAATTAAATTACATTTAAATTATAATGACCCAAATACTACTTGAAATCTAATTTTCATTGTTGATATATTAGTTGAAATCAAACAAACAAGATGACAAGCATACAGGTTCCAATTTTTCACGAGATAAGCTATAGCTTCTTCTCAAATCGAGAGACCCTCACGAGATAATACAAAAAACAAATTTTCTTATAAAATCCTTTGTCCCATATTTAATATCGATTTGATTGTGGTTGTGTGCATTGGTTGATAAATATGTTTGCCATGGTGGTGGCTGTCGATTTGGGGTAGGATTAGGAGTGGTGGCTACCGATTTGGAGGTGGGATTGCAGGTGGTGGCTATCGATTTAGTGATGATGGGGGTTGGTGAAAGTTTAGGGGAGAGGTAGGGGTAAGGATGAGGGGTAGGGTGTCAAAAAAATGTGGATTTGGTCAAAGTTTGGGGAGGAGTTGGGGGAAAGGGGATTGGGTGAGTGTGTGAAGAAATGTGTGGGCTTTTTATTTTAATATGTTCAGGGTGCATCTAGAGGACATACTTTAATAAATGGTGTTCATTTTAAAATGCTTAATTAATATGTAAAACATTTTTTACGTTTAAAGTAAACTTTAAAAAAAACTTAGAAGAATCATAACCAATCCATCTTAATATTTAATTTTTGTTTTTGATTTTGTTATGGAGTTTCAATAAAAGTTATTTTAGGGATTGAAATTATAAAAAAAATGATAATAATTGGGGCTGCATGACTTCCCTAAATAAGTGAGCCAGCAAAATTATCTACTCACCCTATTCACCTCCTTAATTTATATACTTTATTTTGCGGTTATTTTTCTCTCTTCATTTTTACTCTTTTTCAATTATATACAAAATTAAAATTAAAATAAATAAATATTTTAGAATGGGTATGCAAATATAAATTAAAAAAGACATTTCATTGAACATCCATATTTTAATATATTATTTTATTCTTTTTTTAAAATTTAATTTTATTAACATGTTATTTAAAATATTTAACTTTTAGTTTTGGATGAATAATAAACAAATTTGCTAAAAGTACATATATTACATAAAAAATAAAAAATAGCGAGTTGGAAATAGATTTTATGGAATTATACTCTGAGTTGTTATACACACAAAACAATAAATGTTGGAGAAATGACTATTTGTCCTCCTATTTGACAGAAATTATGCTCAATCTATTAAAATAGTCATTTCAGTGCTAAAAAAAATACTATTTGGGCTTGTGTATATTGGATTGCCAATTATACTTGATGTGAATGGTGTAGTAGAGACTCTTTGAACCTATTGGGAACCACCCTCCCGCTTCTGAGCTATTATACCCAGAAACAGTAAAATGAACATGATGAAATTACTATTTTACCCACGGCAAATTTTAGTTGCTTGTATAAAAACAAAGCGAATTTTCTGTTATTAGAGGAAAACAAGGGCGGGTACACCATTTCCTTGTACAAGAAACAAGGTCGCTTGTACTTAAAACAAACAAAGAAGTCGGTCGTTTATTATTAAACAAACATTTGATTTATTAGCTTGTTTAATTACAAACACGGCGACAAATTGCTACTTTCCTTATAAACATAGCGTAGGATGGTTTGTCATGGTGATGAGCGGACTTAAAATGGTAAAGTGAATCATAGCAGTTGAATAATGTTATCATGAAGTGAATCATAAGTTGAATAATGTTATCATATTTAACACCAATTAACATATTTAGAAAATAATAGCACAAATTTGAAATACACAACATTAATTATGAGTATTGAAATTATCCAAAAATTCGAGTATTAACATTAATTATCAACGATGACTAATTATCAAGAAATTAAAGGGTAATAACATTAATTATCAACATTCTACTAATTATCAAAATTCGAAATTATTAACATTCAAAATTATTAACAATAAATAATTATCAACATTGAAATTATAAAAAATCAAATTAGCGAAAATTAAAGAATTATTAACATTGAAATTATAATTAATATTACACAATTCGCAGTAGCGAAAGAGGTAGGGCAATATAAGTAGCAATTGAAATGAAGTGCGTGGTTTTAAGCAAATAGATAATTGACATTGGTATATAAACATGAAGAGAATTAGCTTGTTGGTATACAAACATGTGGCTAATTAAGCTTGTTTTTAAGCGATGCCATTTTAAAAATTCGATCGGATCTAAAATTTACCAATATCTCATTGCTTCTAAAATTTACCATATTTCATATTTACCATTTTTCGACCATATTTTATATTTACGTAATGTTACCATTTTTCATATTTATATCTCATAATATAAAATTAACCATAATTTTATAATATTAACATATTATCATAACCTAAAATTTTATCATATTTCATAATTTATCATAATCTCATATTTCATTGTTTAATCATAATTTCATAATATTTCATAATTTTATTGTTTATAACCTAAAATTTCATAATTTCATAATTTTATAATTTCATATTTCATAATACAAAATTTCATAATTCCTTATTTTTCATAATAATTTCATAATTTCATAATATTTCATAATTTTATAGATTTCATATTTTTCATAATAATTTCATAATATTTCATAATTTTATAATTTCATATTTCATAATAATTTCATAATTTCATAATATTTCATAATTTTATTGTTTAATCATAATTTTAATCATAATCTCATATTTTATTGTTTAATCATATTTTATAATTGTACGATATGTCATTATTTTACGATTTCTCATAATCTAAAATTCTTCATATTTACATAATATTAACATATTTTATCATAACCTAAAATTTTATCATATTTTCATAATTTTATCATAATCTCATATTTAGACATTTTAATCCTTAATTTGACATATTTCTTAATTTTATCATAATTTGACCATATCTATTATATTTCATAAATTCACAATGTCGATAATTTCCTAATATATAATTCATAAGTCAAATCTTATTAAATACGATTCATTACATTTTCTCTCAATTTAATACCTGATTCGTTCTCATTTACACTTTAATAAATCGCTTATTTTCCTTGTCATTGCTTGGTCGCTTGTTGCATAACAAGCCATAAAATAATTGATTGTCATATAACGAACAAATCTTGGATCGCTTGTTTCTTTAATTGACATGCTATTAGGTTGTTTGTTTGTACATAAGCGAACTAGATCCATGTTTATTACACAATAAGCGAATTTTTTGTGTGTTTGTTCAATAACGAGCATGGTATTAGCTTGTTTGTTTATATGTAAACACAATGCAATTAGATATAAGCTACTTAGAAATAAAATTAGTACATAAGAATGACTTGTGATTAATTACATAAGAAATATTAAATAATTTATTACATAATAAAATGAAATAAATAACTAATTACATAAAAATAAAATAAATAATTAATTACATAAATTAATTAAATATAGTAATTCCATAAGAAGAAATTAAATAATTAATTACATTAGAAATAAAATTGAACATAATTGAGAAATATTAACAATAATTTGACAATTAAATATCTCAATTAATACATATAATTTCAATAATTTCATAATATTTAAGACATAATCTCAATTCAACATGAAAAAGAAAGTTTATTAACATAATAATTTTGAATAACAATTCAAAAATTAATTTTGGAATTAATAATAATTTGATAATTAATACATAATTTAAAATTCGAACCTAACAACAGCCGTGCTTGTTGTCTAATAATCATTTCATTAGCTTGTTTAACAATAATCATGGCTCAGTCGGATTGTTTACTAATAGCATGACTCTAATTAAACACGTAAGCTACTTGATCATGGGGATCGATTAAGCTAGTATTATCATTTTATGTAATTAATTATTCAATACTTCTTCACGTAATTAATTATTTAATTAATTCTTATGTAATTAAATATTTAATTTAGTTCTTATCTGATTAATTATTTATTTCTTATATACTTAATTATTTAATTCATTCTTATCATAATTAAATATTTAATTGCTATATGTAGTGTAAATTCATTAACATAAAATTAATTATTTAATAGCCCTAACCTCCTTAATTTAATTTAATTCTTATCTTAATTAAATATTTAATTATCTTATGTTATTAATTTATTTTATTCATTCTTATGTAATTAATTATTTTAATATTTATGTAATTAATTATTTCATATTTCTTATGTAATTAATGATTTAATTCATTTATTTGTGTTTATAAACAAACAAGTTAATATCATGCTTATTATAAAGCAGCGATAAATTTGTATTGTGTAATAGCATAATAGATAAACTTATTGTATAATAAGCGCTTAATCAATTGGTTGTATATTTATAGCGAATTCGGTGGTTTATTTATAAGCATTGGGAAAAGGATTCGGCTTGTGCGCGGCAAACTGTGGGCGTAATTGACATTCTGCTTATGGCGGCAGGCATCAATCCGCATTGCCAATGGCGTAGAGAATATTGACTTGTTGAGGTAAAATAGTCGTTGGCGTTCGCGTGTTCTTGTTTTAATTGTGTGTATATTATTGCCCCTCCACCCTCCCCCCCGCAATCGCCGACCACTGTGGGTTCTTCTTCCGATCAGTAGGTCAATTCTAGCCATCTTTTTATATTTAATTAAAGTACTCCGTAATATTTTACATTTTCAACTCTACTCAAATTCAATTTCTCATCTATTTTTACCAAAATATTATCCGGTTTGTATTTTTCAATGTCAAATTAAATTAACATACTTTGCCCATTTAGTTGACACTCGACTCGACTTTTATTTGAATCAAAATTATTGTGGTAATATGTTGGAAATGTTTTATATTGATATACTATCACAAAATGTTATAAAACATATTGAAAAATATAATAGCTTGCTTGTGTTGAATTTTATACGTTTAAATATGCATTCAAAGTGTTTGTAGTTTGGCTAAAGAAGATTGACAATTTTATTTGTTGAATGTTGTTAGTAAGTTTAGAATCAAATTATTTTCCCATTAAACTGCACTCAACTTCATCTTACTACTCAACTAAATTGTAACTATCTGTTTCTTGTCATTTTGAGTATCTAATATGTGGATTATCGGTTCACACGATATTAACTTGTTTTTATGGAAACTCATTAAGGTAGCTTGCTCCGAGGTTTTCATTTTCTGTTCTTACCTGGCACACCCACTAATATGTGCAGAAAAGTGATGATTTCATATATTGTTTTGATATATTTGAGGTGTCTTCATATGAATGAAAGTTTTTGGACAGTAGTGTTGCAGTATATTTTTTGCTGCCTAATGCACTTCAATATTCTATATAGTATGTGCACCACTGATTTACCAGTCTCAAATTCGCCATATACAAAAAATGTTGTTATAAGTTGTGGTATTTTCAATTTTTGTTTGTGCAACTGTGGTGGTTCATGATTTGGAGCTAATCTGTTATTAGAATCATGATCGTTTCTCCTCTCTTTTTGGGTTTTTCCGCTCCACGTTTCATTATTACAGCGATTTTTCCATGTGACTGATGATTTGGTTACAGAATAAATCTGGGGTAATACATGTTTCTTCTGCATATATGTTTAGAGATGAAACCAAAAATTCTTAGTTGAGATAAGTCGAATCTCATAGTTTTCCCACCTCCCAAACTCTTAAAAATTCATTTCTTAAACTTCCATATATAGGTTGACTTTAGGGTTATAAATAAGGCAAGATTCGGTCGGAGTATTCGGTGTTGTTCGAGGCTCGGCTCGGAGGATCAAACGTAGAGCCGAACGTTTGAAATTGATATTCGGCCAGGTAGGCGAATGATTGAAAAAGCTACATTTCGATTGTGGATTGTTGTAGTCCATATAATTATTATGGACATATAATCCGATATGTAGCCTAATCCAATATTGGGCTTTTCCCAATCTCATTACAGCAGTACCTCATGTTAAGCTCTCCACCCCATTTAGTATATTAGTTTCCCTATAAACTATTTTAGAAAGTTAAATTATAAAAAATAAAAAATAATGGGCTAAATTAGATTTCTTAAAATAGGTGACCTATACAAATTTATTCACCCAACCTCTCTCTATCTAGAATACAGATTTATTGGCTTTATTCACCCAACCTCTCTCTATCTAGGATACAAATTTATTGGCTCAGTTACTTTTTCTTCCCTCTTTTTTCTGTACCTCCATCTTTTTCTCTATCCTTACTCCAAATACGCTTGCCTCACATCTTCTCATTTTGCCGCTATAATTGGTACCCAGAAAGCGCTTATTCTTCAGTTTGTTGTAGCTGTTATGAGATAAAGATTAATGTTTGGTGAGACTAATATTTGATGCCATGTGATATTTAATATTTAATATTCAGGTAATAATCACTAAAAAAACTTCCTCATTTGGGTTTCTTGATTTGGACTTTTTCAATTTTGCATTGACCTTTTCACCTTGATTTGGCCATATCGAACGGAGTCGAATCTTAGGTTCGTAATCTAACGAGCAGAAGACTCGAGACCACAGGCTCTGTGAGGTTAAGGATCGTTTGCGGCACTAATTGACTTGCTTCTGAGGTAGATTAAAATTTTGCACAATTTTCTTGTTTGCTGAATTTTTCGGGTTACCCTCTCTTATTTAATGCATTGTCGTGGAAACGTTTCATAGACTGATTCTGACACCTCTTCACTATTGGCAGGAAACTAATTTGTGATATAATGGATAGTGAAAACATTAGCCAACGTTCCTCTCCTACCCGAAAGAAATGGAGAAAAATTGCTTATGGTGGGATGCAGCCTGGGTATGATGACAATCACACTGATGATTCTTTTTTAGAAGATATGATTATGAATGCCAACGTTGTTAAAAGGAACCTGCTAAAGGCAATGCTTGATTCAGTTTCAATTTCCCAATATATTTGTGTTGTTGCACTTGTAATCGTAGTTTGGACATGCACTCTTAGCGCTACCTTGAATGAACGTTCACTCATGATTCTTGATGTTGGCCTTCTAGGATCAGGTTTCTTCGTTCTTCTAATAACTGTAGAAATGATGTCCGTCACCCTACTCCTCAATTACGTCTTGAAAATGGCCTTCTTCATTACTGGTTTATATATTTTATCTCCCATCTATTATACACTCACTCGTTCAATCAGCTCAGACTCCATATGGTCACTGACTGGATCACTAATTATACTCCACTTGTTTCTGCATAATTACTCCGGTTCCACTGTGAGAGCTCCTGGTGCTTTAGAGAATCCGTCTTTAATGAGCAATGTCTCTCTAAATGCTTCTATTGTGGCGTCTCTACTGATAGCTTCTCGTCTTCCATCAAGGTTCCATGTCTTTGCTGTTGTCCTTTTCTCGTTGCAAGTTTTCCTGTTTGCTCCATTGGTCACTTACTGTATCAAGAGATACTCTTATCGATTGCACCTGTGCTTTTCATTTAGCTTGATGGCATTGACTCTAGCTCTTGTTCATAGATTGCATAGGTTGATTTTTGTGCTTTTGTTGGCCGTGTTTGTTTTCGTGAATGTCATTTGTCCTTATTGGTTGATAAGGATTCAAGAATACAAGTTTGAGATTAATGGTCCCTGGGACGAGGCTAAACTTTGTTTCGACATCCGAGATTAATGTACCAGCTATACTCTTAGTTGTTTCATCTATGTAAGTTGTACACTGTTCTCCTTCTAATCGAAGAAGCTATTCCTTCTGTTGTTCAGTCATTCCTTATTTACAAGATTTTCAAGTCTTATTTACAAAGGTTGTGTACTATCCGACCCCTCATTTTGCACAATTCATAGCAAGTGAGAGTCCTCTTAAGTGGCATTGGAGCATGTTGAGTTGAGTGAAGTCATGTCTCGTATAAATATCTGAACTCACTTGATGTTTATTCGATAGTATAAGATCAAATGATGATTTGAAAAATTAACAAGTTTGTTGAAACTGGTCGAGACTCGAGTGTTACCAATCAGTTTATTTCTGTTTTCATTTGTTAACTGGGTGCTTAATTGCCAAGACAATAAACACATAAATAGGACTTGTATCTAGAAATATGTTTTAAGCATCCATCATTATTGAATCAGATAGCATGAACACATTGTGACTACTCTTTGAAACATAATATCACCTTCCAGTCTTGTTGGAACGAAGTCCATCCCTAATAACTTTGTAGGTGAAATGATGCATCAAATACTTACGTGTGAATGATTTTGAATATCATTTATGTTTAGTAAAAAGGATAAAATAATTTAGTGTCCAAATAGAACAAAACTTTATCTTTATTTATAAATCTTGAAGAATAAAAAATATTGATGAAAGAAAGAGATTTTAATTTCGATAAATTATTGACCCCAAAAATCAATTTATAAACTTTTACACTTTTCCTCCATGGGTCAAAATGTCATAATAAATTTTGATTTATTCAATAAATTCCACAAATTAGCTTTAAATGCCTTTTGCAATAACCCATCTATTGAATATTTAATTGGAAGCATCTTGGAATTTAATCCCCTATTGGAGTTAGTCTTATGCAGATATGGTTAGGATGATTTTATCAAATCTTGCATCACACTTTTGTAATAGTAGATCCACAACAACTATTAAATTCAGTGCTTGGCGTTAAGGCCATAGATGATGTGAATAGTCATGTGAATGGAATAAAAATTATTGGTAAGGGAATCGAAAATCTTGATATTTGCGTTTATAAGTTCGCTCTTATATCAACTGGCCGTCATGTAGGTAATACCCGATTTAGTAATCATCATTATGGTCTCCAAAGAAAAGATGAAATCTTTAAAACAGGGATTTAGAGGTTGCTAAAGATTCAAAATTTTCAACTCACCTAGTGTGGACTTATTGAATTCATGTAGAAAAGAAGAAAATGGGCAAAAAGAATTGAGAAAAATTTCGTTTCTTTTTAGTAATATGATAGATAGAAATGCAATTCAGAGTAATAATATGAATAAAGGTCACGTTTGACTCAAGAATATTGTGGATTGTGGAAAAGAAAATGTGCCAATTGATGGGTTCAGGGTTTTCGGGTTCGAAAGTCTGATGGGGTGTCTAATGTGGTGGAGCTCAATGGAGGTTTATCTGTGCCATCTTCGGGGGCTTGACAGGAGTAATAAGCAGAATGTGAAGGAATTAGGGGTGTTTCAGGTTCAGGGAAGTGTGATAGGGTGTCTACTGTGTCACAAGGCTCTGGGTTTCATGATTGCCATCTTAGAGGGAGTAGAAGGAGTAACAAGGAGAATGTGAAAAGAATTGGAGGCTGTTTCCCACAGGAAGAGTGGAGAGTAGAATTCTTGTTTTGTGAGGTTGAGGCAAATGGGGAAAAAGGAAAGGAGGCTGGAGCTAGAGTTGTGTAAATTGAGGGCAGAGATGTTTACTTGACTGAATTTGTTAATGAGAATGATTATCTTAGGCTAAAAAGGCTTCGTGGGCGACATTTTACGTTTGATGCCTCGTTTCCAGAATCTACTTCTCAGCTTCACGTGTGCTCTATGACGTATATGCTTTACCCAAATTTTGGTTTTGGTTTTCACTGTTAAAGAATCAATGGTCTGCTTGAGTGTCTATTACGGTTGTATCTTCTAATTAGTTCTGCCTTTAGAATTTCTGCTTAAGTTCTATTGAATGTGGTATTTGTGGAGTTACAGATGGTACAGTTGCGTAGGCTGTATCTGTTGCTGATGATATCTCTTCAGTTGGTTTTGTTGGAATGTGAATTATACTGATAAACAAAACTCACTTATTGAGGCATCGAGTATGATAGATAATGTTGTAGATAAGATGTATCATGGTGCAAACTGGGAGTCCAGTGTTACTTGGTCTACGGTCTTCTGACGGTGATAGTATTTGGCAGCTTTTATGGGGCTGCAGCAGTAAACAAGTATGATTGTCTATTTAGTATATAATGGAACACTGATCTTGTAATGCATATGCCATCTTTTTGTTTGGCTGGGCTTAAAGCTGGTTATCTTGACGAGGTAGGTTTAAGAGAGAGTTAATAGTGTTCCTTCAACTATTTTTCTTTCTTCGTTAAAGCTAAGTAGATTATATTTGCTTCAATACAAAGAACACCAGAGTGTGATTCTAAATAAATCTATACCTTGCTGAGTTATATTTTTAACAATTTTAAGCTATGCTTAGCAGATTATACATACTCATGTTTCTTTCTTCGTTGTATTAGATTTCAAAGTTGTTCGTATTATTTTATGTAAATTACTTTATTTACTTATGTGGCTCACATGAAGTGTAGGAAGGAGCATAGATATGAATGATAATCTTTCATAAATTACAGGATTCTCCATCAGAATGTTCCCTTTATTGAAATTCATATCTATAACTAGTGATCAGAATGATTTTGCACATGATGTCCTTGATGAAGTTCATGTCCCTGTTAGAACAGCAGAGCTTGTTGAAGCTGTTTTGCAGGGAAGAAATGGTTCTGTCTTCTGTTATGGGGCCACGGGAGATGGAATGACGCACACAATGCTTAGAACTGTGGAGAACAAAGGGGTAATGGTATTGGCAATCAAGGATCGCTTTAACAAGATAAGGCAAAGGAGCATTGATGGAGACCACGTTGTTCATCTTTCTTATCTTGAGGTGTACAATGAAACTGTGAGAGACTTGCTTGCCCCTGGAAGACCTCTGGTACTCAGAGAAGACAAACAGGTTTTTGCTCAACCATCTCTTTTCACTATCCTTTACTCATGCCAATGCAACTTCATCACGGTCCCATGCTATACTTCAGGTAATAAATGGTGTAGTAGGGTATTTGGCTGAGCTTGCTGACGTTTCTTTCAATAGTAAGAAAAGCTCCAGGTTTAATCCGTTTATGCGTATGTAGGGGGTAACATATAAGCTCCTGAAAAGGAGCTCTGCTGAACACCATCTAACCCTTCTTTTTGAATTCCATTTCTGGAAGTCATGTCTTCTAATGAATTATCGTGTCAGGTCATAATTGAATATCTCGTCTGAAGGGATGCTTCAGATAATATTGTCAAGCAATTGGGAAGCTATTGCTTATTGATCTTGCTGGTTCTGAGAGAGCTCTTGCCGATCAGCAGACATGGAATACTGAAGATTACTGCAAATATAAATAGGTCTCTCCTTGCATTAAGCAGCTGCATTAATGCCCTTGTTGAGGCAAAAAGCATATATTCCATATTGCAGTTCAGCTTTACTCAGTTGTAAGGATTCTCTTAGTGGAGCTTGTAACACCGTGATGATAGCCACTGTTAGCCCTAGTAATCCCTCATTCGGTGAAACTCAAAACACCCATTGGGCTGATCCAGCAAAAGAAATCCGCACAAGGTAGATCCTTACACTTTCTTCTGCTATCTTGTCAAACTCAGGCTAATTGGCATGATCCTTACACTGTCTATTTGTCTCATCTGTAAATGTTTATAACGTCTCTGTAATTTCTCTCATAATCAACTCTTCTGTGCTGCTTAGGATATACATGAGTTATGCCAAAAGGAGTTTCCGATATTCCCCAGTTGATAAGTTTCCGACCATTTTACTTTCTTCCAGTCACATACTGTGGCCTAAATTGTATAAACAATCCATTGGTCACCCTCCTGCAATTTTTTGAAGAACTTGGAACTATTGAATGCTCAAAATTATACGACTGCTTTTTATTAGGACTGACATCGTTTTGCTTTTTACCCTCGCTTTCCATACAGATATGTGATGAGAATGAGGAAATGGTTCAACTACCTGAATCTGGAACAGACCAGGCCAAGTTACTTCTGGAGTTGGAGAAAGAAAATCGTGAGCTGAGGATGCAGTCGGCTCGCCAGCAACAAAAGCTGGTAGCAGTTCAAGCTCAGGCCTTAGCAGCAAATTCTTCACCAGCCCCTTCTAGAGTTTCCTCTCAGTTGTCTGCTGCAATGTCATCCCAAGCGAATGAAAAACGAAGAACAAGGCCGTCTTTCTTGTCTAAAAAATGTTCTACCCCAGAATCCAAGAGAAAGGGAGCAGATGAGACAGTAAGAGAGCTAAGGAGGCAGAGATCGAAAGAATGAAGATGAGTCATGCTCTGAATATTAAGCAAAAGGATGATGCTGTTGAAGGCTTTCACAACAGCTGCTTAAAACCCGGCCTGGAAAGGGCAAGTAATAACTAGTCGGATAGTCTAGGACTAACTTACGAGCAAAGAGCCAATAACTGAGGCTTGAGGCTAACGTGTCCAAGTCATTGGTTTTCAATCTCCTGCTCCCTCAGCTAAAAAGGCGTAGCTTTTGGGATATCAGGACTGAAACAGTCTTGCATCCTTACTGATTCTAAATGGAGGAAGAAAGACTAGAAAGCCAAGTTGCTACTGAAACTAAACAAGCTCCATCAATGCTTCGCCAGGTAATTTGATCATTGGTTCTCAGTATTTCTACATACAATATTCATCATAGATTGATCAGACTATTAGTTGGTACACAACTGCGCGTAGTTCCCTTATAAGTATGCTTTTCAGCTTTGGTACTGATGCAGCTTGCACACACATCTTTTTGGTTTGTGTTTTTGTTTGGACCACATTTCATAAATGACAGCATCAGCCTGGATATGCGTCTAAAGCCTTGAACTTGGAGCTAAGCTCTCTTAGAGACAATGGACAAGCGGATAATGAAAACACGCTCCATGCTTAAAAAGGGATGCAGCAACAGTGAAGCTCCTTCGCAATGCAATAAAAGAACCCGAACTTTCCATCTTACTTAATTCAAGTTACCAATGGATGATCACAATAGTCGCGTGATTTATTCTTCTCTTGTAGTGTTTACAGAGTTGGCTGATTTGTAGTTTTACATTTAAGGAATAGAGCTAAATGAATATGCTGTATAGAATTGGCTGGTTGGTTTTACAACTCTACATTTAGCAAATAGGAGGATTGAATAGAGGCTGGTGTATTCATGATGATATAGGTGACCTCATTTAATTGTATAAGACTTGGTTTGGTATATTTAAGTCTTTCTACTATTCTATAATCCATAAGACTCATAAGAGCATTAGCACATCAGGATTATGCTAGGGCCATCTCCCAGTCCAACTGATGCACCATGCCACAAAAATATAAAACATTTTTTTTTTTTTGATCAATTATGTAAAACATTGTTTTGAAGTGAAAGAATCAAATTAAAAAGATTAAAAGTTTTTATGATTGTATTACAATGATTTTTTTTTTTGATAAATGATGAAGTTCTACTTGATTATGATTGTTTTTGAACACGTCTGTTCTTGGATAGAATTCATAAAACCCAAAACTTGCAATTTTTTTTTAAATGAAAATATTTTAAATTATTAAAATATCCGATGTTAGTCGGGTGTCACCAAATGTGTCTAGCAACTCCTGAAAATTTCTTATCCATATCTTGTCAATCCTTGATTCTTGATCTTGGGAAGCACATATGTCCAACTTGTGTAAAGAAGTCATCAGTAATAATAACAATGTCTCATATGTCTAATTTATGATTGTTGGTTGATGAAGGCATTTGATAATATATAGTAGTATTAGGCGGTTCATTTCTATTTGAAATGTTATAGTTGAGTCCTAGATTAGTAAATGTATTGATTGTCTTTTTATTTTTTTATAAAAGGATCAAATAGCGATTACTATTACTTTCGTGATGACTCAAACCCATAATTTTTTATTAAAAGATAAGTGTCTTATCACAATGCTACACTTCATTGTCCATACTATTGATCCTCTTAAAGATTGATAGGAGTGGCACATAACACCAAAATATTAGTAATATTATATAATGACCCACCGTATCGGGACATAGCTGCGATTAATTAAAGAACTAAGTTTAGTATAAGCCCCATCTCATCTCTTTATCACTGCGATTAATAGGTTCGATTCTCGTAATATAGGCGAACCTTGTATTAAAATTGGTTCAAAGGGCTTCTAGTCACGATCGGTGAAGCGCGTCCAGCGATTAGCACGGGGTATCCCGTAGCGAGGAGACTTCGAAAGGCCGTTAGTGTGAACTTCACACTTTTAGATAATGCCAAATACGACAAGACCATCTTTGGAGTATTAAACATGTAATGATTAAGTGATCAAACAATAATAATTAGTTAAGAAATTTAAATGATTTATTATTATGGCCGATGAAGACATTCCAAAATTATAAGAAACTCCAAAAATTAGTCCTCCCTCGTCCACTTTTTTTGAGGACACTTTGACTACTGAGAATTTTATACCAAATTTAAATTCTCACAATTTTTATTTTTGCTCCAAGATTTTACTCATTATTTGGTCAAAGTGGGAACCATTAAAGAAGTTTTCAATTTGGAAAATGTCCCTAACATTTTGGGATGGAGGGAGTAATACTATACTCTACTAAATGGTATGTGGTATTTCTATTATTTTAGGAAAGCGATCGACGAAAAGATCAAACACTTGATATGGAAGTCTAATTTTAGGTACTAAGGATATTATTTAGTATCCTCCCCAGTTTAGTATTTGCCTCTTCAACTTAACAGAAAAAAGACAAAATCATGCCTCAGTTCAACCGGTTCTTGATCAAATCTCATAAAATAAATCTACAATAAGGTTAGTGGTTACTTTTAGTTTTCTATTTATTTATTTTTGTGAGACTTTTGTGCTTATGATTCATTATAAAGTGTGTGTTATTTGAGATATTTGCATTTATATGTTTGCATGCCATTGAAATGAGTGAATATTGTGGTGAATTAGTAGGGTAATCATTGGTTATGTTTACATTTTGTTGATAGAGATATGAATTGTTCAAATAGCAAACCATAGGATTTTACGATTTGTTTTCTAGATTGAGGATTTGTTATCTGATTAATCATGTAGTTGATGATTAATTCGCTACTATAATAAATTTTTGTATTAAATAGTTAAATTGATTATTGTGTTAAGAATTAAATTGATTGTTACTTTAGTTGGTGCTTGTTGTTAATTTTTTTTTTTGATATTTAAGATATATAAATGTTTTAAATAAAGAGAGATTTGGGATTCAAGTGTAAGTGCTAGTTGATAATGCATGATCAGAGACACTGCACTTGATCCTCGATTCATCTTCGATTCTACTTTCAATTCCACCTTCAATTCCACCGCGCCAAACTGCGTATTTCACCTTGATTCTAAATGACTGATAAAAGGGAATATATTTAGAGTTTGATTAGGCAAAAGAATTTCAATTCACTTATTATATCAATTAAGAAAGATGAGAGTAAGAAGAATCTTACCTTTGAGAGTCAACTCGAATTTATATGAACTTTCCTATTGATAATACGTTTGGAAAGGATCATAGTTTTGTTAAAGGGTGGTATGAGGAATATGATTGGTTGGAATATAGCATTGAAAGAGATGTTGTATTTGTTTACCCTGCTACTTGTTTTATAATGGTTTTGCCAAAACTCAAACTCCATTTGTAAAAGATGGTTCGATGGCTTGGCATCTAAAGAGAAATTCGAATAAACATGTTCGTTATGGTCCTAATAGTTATCATAACAAGTGTGTGAAAAATTGTGAGGATCTTTTGAATCATAATGTCGGAAATATTGTAACTTCCTACTTAAATTGATGCGAAAGGAAAAATCTGATTATCTTATCCGTTTGAAAGCATCTCTTGAAGCTGTCAAATATTTTGTTAGGGGGTTTAGCACTTTTAGACACGTGATAAAGCGAAATTCGGTGTATAAGTCACTTTCATAGAAGTTCGTAGAAGCATTAGGGAGGAACAGTAAAGAAATTGAATTGAAACTAACTTAGAAATGCGAGAGTAATCTTAAGATGACTTCACGAAGATTCAAAGGATGCATTCTTGTCTTTGCTAAAACTGTTAAGAAAATTATATATGAAATTGGAGATGACATTTTTTGTGTACTACTTGATGAATCTGGAGACCGTTCTACCAATGAACAAATGGCTGTTGTTCTACGTTTTGTTGATAGTAAAGGATTTGTTGTAGAGAGATTAATAGGCATTGTCCATGTTAAAGAAAGCAAAGTGCAATAACACTTAAAAAGGCTCTAGAAAATTTATTGTTGGGATTTAGTTTGTATTGCACAAAGGATATGATGGGGCAAATAAACAGAAAGGTTGTTTGAGGTTGGCTGATTCAAAAAGGAAATCCAAAAAGCTCTTATGTGCATTGTTTTCTCATGACTTGATTAGCTCTTTGTCTGATTATGCGGCGTCATGTAGATGCCAATTCATTTTTTGCTGAAGTTACTCGTATTGTCAACTTGATACGGTCTTCAAACAAGCATAGTGCTTTGCTTCGAAAACAACAAGTTGCTCATTTTGAAGACCTAGTAGAAAATGATATGGTGGAAATTTAGTGCAGAGTTGAATCAACGATTGTCTCAACAAGAGCGGTGATGGGGCTCTCACTTTAAAGTTCTCCTTAGGTTGAAGAAGATGTTTACTCCTATTGTTGAAGTGTTAGAAGAATTAAAATATGATAGAAGCTATGATGAGAACAAAACATTTGTTGAATTGTTAATAAAGAAATTTGATTTTGTTTTCATATTGTCACATGATAGTGATATTTTAGAGGTGACAAATGAATTGTCTCAAGCATTGCAAAGGAGTGATCAATATATTTTGAATATTATGCAACTTGTTGAAGTGAGTAAGAAAACGTTTCAACAAATGAGAGATGATGGATGGAAATAATTTTTTGAAAGAACATACATTATATTGATTAATGGAGCATGGAGTTACGATCGCGTCAAACATAGCAGATCCCGGCTTAATGCTCCTTTCATTACTCATTTGCATTATTTCAAATATGATTGCTTCGTTCATATTATAGATGTGATATTGAAAGAGCTTAATGAACAATTTTCTCCTGAGAGCACTGAGTTATTACAATGTGTTGCATGCTTAAGCCCTTGTTCCTTATTTGAAGCTTTTGACACTAAATCAATTGTGAAGATGACGAGATTATATCCAAATGATTTTAATGATCTTGAAGATGAAGAGTTGTCTACCCAACTAGAAGTTTATATTCATTGTGTTCGGACGGGTGCAAACTTGTCCAATTTGAAGGGTCTCTCGAAGCTTTGAAAGACTCATGTATGAACAAAGAAACACAAAACCTTTAGATTTGTGTACAAGCTTGTGAAGTTGACTTTGACTTTACCAGTATCAACTGCAAGTGTGGAAAGAGCATTTTCAGGGATGAACTACGTGATGGATGATTTAAGAATGCAAATGTCTAATGCTTGGCTTAATGATTGTTTGGTGACTTTTGTAGAGAAAGAAGTATTTATACCGTTGATGTGATATTATCAGCGGTTTCAAGCAATGAGAGAGAAGAATGCCGATAAAGTTGAAGTGGTTTCGATTGTCATTACTTTTGTTATCTGACATTAAGTAACTTTTAAAAAGGCATTGAACAATTTTGTGCTTAGATTAACTATCATTTTTATATTCTGAATGATAAAATGAATACCCCATGTTAAAATCAGTCGTCCTTAGTACGGATGTTGCGTTTGTTTCGATAATTTACTTTCATTTTTCATTTTTAATGAATCTAAAGCGATAGTATTAGTAACTCTAGTGTTAGCCTAAAAGGTAGTTTTAGCCGAATGACAAACAACCATGTATGCTTTTAATGTTTTTACATCTTAGCTATTAAAAAAATCAAGTCTTATCTAATCTTGTATGAGTATTTCTCGAGTTGACTCGAAGCCGCTTCTCGATCGGGTGCATTAGGTGTTAGTTATTTTGAATCTTTGATTTAATTTTAGTATTTTATTAACAAGTTGATTAGATTTTTTATGTGTTAATATATCTTTGACAGTTATATATTGCTTCAATTATCTTACATATCATGTTGAATCAGGGCAAGGAAAAAAAAATGACTATACGTACGTACGAGTATAATTTGGTCATTTATATGTAAAATTACGTGAAAAATACTGAAAAAGTATTAATGGGAAAAAAGCATGTGAAACGCATTTCTTACGAGTATAAAACATACTCCCCGTTTCAAAATAGATGATTGTTTAAATGAAAAGTGTTTTATTAAGGGATAGTGAAAAATTTACGTTAGTTAATACAATTAAATGTAAAAGCTACATTGAGATTGAAAAAACCTATTGGAAATATATGACTACATTGAGATTATAAATACTATATTAAAATACAAACAATCAACTATTGTGAGGAGAAAGAAATTAAAGATTTTACATATTTCTACATTTATAAGCCAAAGAGATTCTGAGGTACAAGTTTTTAGTAATATTGTAGTGTTAACATAAATGTTATAGATGTTGTCTTAACTCTTAGAAAATTCCTATTTATATCTTGTCAATCATTCATGTTCTAGATCTTGGGGAAGCACCTATATCCAACTTGTGTAAAGAAACCATTAATAATAATAACAATGTCTCATAAACATCTATTATGTGAAGATTGCCTTGAATCTTATTAAAAGAAACATTTCTGGTATCAACGGGAAATAGATCATGAGTTGCAAACCTGCCCGACTCCCGATCCCCAGTAAGTGCAATGGTTCCGGACGAAGTTGTTGGGATGAGTCCAGAACTTGGTGGGACATGGACCAAGATCCCAATAGAAGCAGTCTTTGTTCAAGAGGTTAGGACTTGAGTGGGACTTGGCTGGTCGATACAGAATCAGTACACGAGGATATTGTTTGGACTTGGGACTTAGTCGGGACAGCCAGAATCGTCTGAAATCCCAATGATTTCTTATGTAGATTAGGTTTTTTGTTTTAAGCGGTTTGAGCCTATAAATACCCTTTCGGCTTGGTTTAGGTCGCCAATCCTAAAATCACGAGGTGTATTAACAATAGAATAGAATTAGGGTTCTGAGCGGCTTGAACATTCTAGATTCTTTAATAGTGTGGTGAGTTGTGATAGATGCAGTTTCCTTTGTTCATTTAGTGTTGTGATATACCGCAATGCATTGGTATAGTCTAGGTTATTACGCTAATATGCGAGGCATAGTTTGCTCATACGAAGTCAAGTTTGGCTCAAGTACGTAATCTAATCCTCCGTTATAATTGAAATCTATGTAAACTGCGTGTATTAGTCATAACACATTGTTATGGATATACGTTAAATCTTGTGTCTCTTTATTTTTCAATACTTTACTTAATTCTTGTCTTAGAATTCACAATTATACATTATAGCAAATTAAGCTTCGCCCGTTATAACAAGTTGGTATCAGAGCTTGGGTTTCGGATCTGCGAAGAAGATGGGTGGTGAAAGTATTAAAATTGAGAAGTTCCTATGAGAAATAGTTTAGTCTCACGGCAAATCAAGGAAATAAGCTGCTGAGGAGCTGTATGTTCTTTGATGAAAAATCCCACCAACAGTTATGATGACATGGAATTAATTAGAAGAGAAGCATTCGACGTTGGTTTTCTGCTTTGGATGATGAGGTTATCACAAGGTTCGGAGGATACTCTTTGCCGGGTTGTGAAACGACTTGAGTTTGTATATGAAGAAGGAAGCAATGAATGATTTATTGATAAAATATGTGTTTAAGCCTAAAGAATGGGTAGGAAGGTACATCTCTTGGGTACATGGTCGCTTCTTAATAGTATAATATAGATATTAAAATTAAGGATGAGGATCTTATTTTGATATTATTAGATCTCTTTTACC
Source organism: Lithospermum erythrorhizon (assembly GCA_019722365.1). Taxonomy (NCBI): domain Eukaryota; kingdom Viridiplantae; phylum Streptophyta; class Magnoliopsida; order Boraginales; family Boraginaceae; genus Lithospermum; species Lithospermum erythrorhizon. The sequence goes on along the minus strand of JADFUC010001221.1, from coordinate 285,488 downwards.
TATGTCATATGAGAACTTTAGAAGTCTATGACAAATGGTAAGGATTCGTTGTCTCTGGAAGAAGTTAGGTCTGCCCTCCATAACAGGGATTTGCGTATTAGTTGTAGTGGTGGTTGAGTTCTAGTTCCGAGTCTCGTGGTGCAGTTGCTGCTTGAGTCAGTCAAGTATTATCAGTGGAGAATTTCAAAAGACATGGAGAGGTCCGAGGGCAGGCGATAGAGCGCAATTCTTTAGTTGGACATTGGAAAATGGATTGTCCCAAAGGGAAGGGGGATGCAGAGGAAAGGCCTTTAGTGATGTCTTGTCGCCATTGCGTGATGAGTGCAGCATTCGAAGAGGACAGCGCCCAGTTGCTGTGCTCATACATTTTGCACCGATATGGCAGTTTACGAATTCGAGGCTTCATATCATATGTGTCCTAGGAGGGTAGTTCTCCAACATATAAGCGGTTGGATGGTAGCATTGTTTCAATGGCAAATGGTTTTTAATCTGCAAGGCGGTTGAGGTTAGCTCGATTAGAATTAGGAGTGCATAATGGTAGATTCTGCACATTGAAGGGTTTAGTTTCTGGGAGGAGGTGAAGGTTGATTGTCTTACAAGGTTGAATGTAGTTACGAAATGTGGCTGAAAGCGTGGTACTTTATTCCAAGGTAATCGTCTTTGAATTCGAGTTTGTTGTGGTGTTGAAGGAAGCAATTAGGCAGGGCAGGTGTGATCGATAGTAGTCGGAGAGGGGCACTTCTGATGCTGATTAATATGATGCTTCAAGGGTTTCGGAAGAGTATCGCAAGGGTATCTCAAGAAGGATGTCCAGAGAGCACTCTTGTGGGTGCTTCTGGAGACACTGTGGAAGGGTAGGCTCAGCTGGCGCGGTAGAGGAACTCCGTTCTCATGTGTCATCTATTCTTTGGTATTGAGACTATACAATGGCAGGCTATTGAAGAGGATTTACGTTAATTGATGCGGAGTCAAAAGGAAGGGGCCCTTTCGATTTTAACGTCTACAGGAGAAAGAGGTGCATGACTTGCATTTCTCTCATCACTAGAGGGAAATATGTGCAGTATACAGTTCTTCACGTAGGTGTTGATGTGGTTGGTGAAGATGCAAGAGGTAGTCAGCCAGTGGTTAGAACTGTCTCTGTCTTCTGGATCATTTGGAAACATCATCACATCACAGTGTCGGTTACATGTTTCCTTCTAATGGGACTGAGGAGGTTATAATTGACTCAGTCTAAAAGTTCATATTGAAGCTGTTAGGACATGAATCTGGACTTGTTCGGGACATGGACCGAGTCCCAATAGAAGCAGAGATCTTGCAGTTCGAGAGAGGTTGGGACTTGGGTGGTCCAGTCTGATGTTGGGACTTGAGTCGGGCAATCAAATGCAAGTCCACAAATCAATGAGGTGGTTCCTTTTGTTAAAGCAATTGTGTATCAATTCGTTTACCGGTTTTAGTTAAATGTGCAAACTTAGTGTTCATAGTAATGGTATGTACTAGTGTGGGTTCTCATGATAATTTAAAGGGTTATGGCCCGATTGCTAGATCTTACTCATTGTCGTTATAATAATAGTAATTGATTCAGTTATTATTTATTATACAACCTATATCTACATTTCAAGGTCACGCACGTACAATGATATTCGAACTATTTGTGAATGAAGATATCCAAAGCTTGATTGAATTCTACTTCTACCTAAAGCATGAGAATAAAATGCCATTGCTAAAGTGTTGAAAGGAATATATGCATTCGAAAGGACTAGAAGTAATGGTGTTCATCTTGATGAAGCTCGAGTTGATGAAGTCAATGTCGATGCATCTAATGCAACATCGGCCGCGCCACAAATTGGCACCTTCTTTCATAGAAAGATCAGTCCTTGATCCCACAAGAAGTTATGGAAGAACCAACCTTAGGAGGTCCAGGGGCAGTCATGGTATGGTGAAGCCTTAAATGTGTAAGTGGCATTTATATAAAGAAGGCGGTGAATAGTAAGGATCTTTGACAAATGGAGGCTATTATTTGTCTGAGGTTCTGGTTTGGTCCTTGTTGGATTTACCAAATAAGTTTAGATCACTATTGATGTAAGTAGATATTAAAACATGAACTTGTAGAGGTTCAAATGGTGGACTATGGCTTCTCTGATAGCTATCTTAAATTCATCGAATAATCTTAGCCATTGTTGCATTTCATGTTATAAATAGATGATTGTGGAATGAAATTTAGAGGAGGATGAGTATATGTTGACTCAGGTTTATATGTCCTAAAGGACCTAAGAAGGTATGCAAGTTGCAAAGGTCAGTTATAAATTCATGGCGGTATCCGTGGCAGTTTGAATCTGGTTTTGATGAAGATCAATTAAAGATTTTGGTTTCATCCAAGAGCGAAGAAAAGAATCTTGTGTATACAAGAAGTGTAGATTCGGTAGCTAGTCACAATATGTCGATGTAATACTTATCATTGAATATGGGATTCTTGGTCAAGGATTGGGCGTGTAAATGTTTTCTCAATGAAGGACTTGAGAGAAGCACAATATATACTTGAATAAGATCATGAGATTCGGGCAGGCTAATTGGACTTTGTTAAGATACATGTGAATAAGGTACTGAGTTCAACATGGTAATTCAAGAAATTGTCCCTTGGACATAGGTTCAACTAGTGAGCACGTTCTCCGCCACTATTAACAGATGAGAATAAAACGAAGAATATACATGCAGCTTAGAACATGGGTCCATGTATGCCGTATTATCTTATTTAGACACGATGTATGTATGCTTGAGTATAACCGGTAGATATCGAAGCTAATCGAGGTGGAACCCTTTGGTTCGTTAAAGTGCATCTTGAAGTATAAAGGAAGGAACTAAAAGATGCTTTCTTGGTATATGAAGAAGATGATGGAGATTAGTAGTCTGAATTTTACGATGCAGTTTTCAATGGCAGGATGACTATCGTTTCAGTCACAGTGTATTTCTCTTGGTGGGTAAATTATCTTGAAGGAGTTCAAGCAAAGTCACATTTAGTTCTACCTGAGAATCACAGAGTACATGTGATTACTGAAGCGCTAAAACATTTGAGGGACCAGTTTGGTGCTGGCGATAATACTTGAGGCGTGGCTCAGAGCTAAAGATCAGGAGTCCAGCACATACCTAGAAGTATGCCTAATTAGAGATATACTTGGTGATAAAGTAAAAATGTGACGAGCCAACTCTGTGAGCCTTACCAAGCCAGTCAGGGCAAAGCATGATGGCGTCACATGAGTCTTAGGCAGGATGTCGCTTGATGGTGTTAAGGTTAAGTGGAAGTAGTATGTATCTATGTGTAACTGGATAAATATTTGAATATTGTTGCTTGTATGTTCTATTATGTTTGTTTGCTTAATTATATGTTTAAATTTACATATATACATGTATTATCTCGATGGTGAGGTCAAAATCCCTAGGTTAGTCTATGTTTTTCTAGAGGCAACATGAATTGTTTGATTATACTATCTTGACTAGGATAGCGAGAATCGGTTCACACAGATGGTTGAGGCAAAGCATGTTTGGTCCAGTGAACAAGATTGATCACGTTGATGCGTAGGACTAGATCAATACCATGGTGCACTTGATGCTATATTTGAGGAGGCATGGCCAGAAAGCATTCTTAAGTGCTCTTATATCCGTGTCCTATGTTGTTTAGAATTTAGGTTCGACAATTCTTAGACCTACGATATGTAACTATGCATTGTTATATGGCTTCTGCTTTGATATGACCAAGCGTCTACTTGTAGGATTCATAGCATATACAGGTCATAAGGATATGTTGATATATTGGGAGGTTTATCGAGACTCCTTGATATACAAGGAAGATCTGAGGCCTCTCACAGGTTAGTCTTGATTGGTTTATGGGATGCCATAAATGCTTAGGAGTTCATACTCAGTAGAAAGAGTTTGTGGTGTTTGTGACCACGCTATGGTTAGCCTAAATTGAGATGGCGATAAAGATTAAATGAATCGAGGGCAGTGGGTGTTGGAGTATTATGAGGTGGTTCTACTTTTACATTGTCAGGTTAACGACAATTGTGTATCGATTCAAGTGCGGTTTTGGTCAAATGGTGCGGAGCTTTAGTGTTCGCTTGTGGTATATTGCTAGTCATGGGTTCTCATGATATTTAAAGGGGTTATGACGTTGCTGGGAATCTTACTCATTGTGGTATAATGGTAGTAATTGGTCGGTATTATTATTATACAACTTACAATATCATGAGCCTAAGTCTTTGCATTACAATGATATTCGAATAAGATTTGATGAAATTAAACGAGACTTGTATATTGAGAAATGTATTTCTCAATATTATATATTTGTCGAAATATATGTTGATGAACATCAATTGAGTTAAACTTGAAGTTTTAATCAATTAAATTAAGAAATCGATGAATAACGATAAGTTATTAGATGAATTTCGTTAGTATTTAATGACTTGATGAAGTTAATTAAAATTAAGAACAGCTACTAGTAACTCATTATTTACAATTAGAAACGATTAAATTAAGTTAACGGAGTTAAGCGATTTCTTCAGTTAATAACAAGTGATTTTAAGGACTTATTGGTATTTAAGAGGATTAGGTTTTCATGACATAGAATCATAAAACTTGCATCACCCCTCTAAGAAAAGCGCCACCTCCCGGCAGGTGAGGTGGAAGATTTTCTCATTCCGGAATTCTCATTTCGTCTCGAACTCCCCAGCAAGTTCAAGGTTTGCCGGTTGGTTTCCCTCTTGGTGTGTGCGATCTAGGGACATGCTTTGATGGAACAACATTGGAGGTCTTGAGAGGAGAAAGCTTTCACGCGAGAACGCCATTAGGATTTGGGTTCAGTACTTAGTTGAAATAGCAAAATTATAGTATTAAAATTTCTTATTTTATGTTGAATTAATTTCACGTTATTTTGAGAATCCGAGATGTATGTATTGGTGTTTTATCTGAATAAATTCTTCTAACAGATTGTCTACGATTTACATAGATTCGGATTGGAGTTTTTGTTTTGCTATAAATACCCTTTCATAGTTTGAGTCCTGATCCACAAAATCAGGTATGCTTAATGGAAACAGAATTGAGTTCGGAATAGCTTAGATCTTGTTATTCTATTTTTTTGAATAGTGTAGAGTTAATATTCTGTCTCTTTTCTTTATTAAATACCGATCTTTGTGTGATATAAACAGTACGGTGGTATAGTCTAGGTTATTCTATACGAGACATGATTGCTGTGCAGGGTAAGTTTTAGAACGTCTGTAATATTCTCCTCCGTTATAGTGAAATCTGTTATTTGAGCTCACACCATTAATTCTATACGTTGCTAGAAACCACCTTAAATCTTGTCTCTTTATTTTGATTACTTTACTAATAGTCCTTGTCTTAGAGATTAAGCAAGCTGTTTTGTTATAGCAAATTCGCTTTAGCATTATAGCATCCTCTAGCATGGTTCTTGATCAACAACATTCTAATTGAAAATGCTTTCAAGGAGCTTTTTGAGATTAGGTTATTTTAGGTCTTGTTAAATTTGATGAGGTTATTAGAATAGGTTGGGAGGATGAAACTCAAACCATGTACAATGCCAGTGTTCACGATTTTAATGAGGAGATAGTTCATTGATCTTTTCATAATTGTAATTGTTAGGGTTTTGTTAATTTGGTAATTTTGTTGGTAGGCAAAATTGAGAGCAAACAGATGAACAAATAATAGAGGTAGTTTGGTATGATTCCTGTGTTAGGACTTCGTGTTAGATATTTTCGAGATTCGATGAATTTGATAATGTTGGAAGAGATCTTTGAAGTCATATAATATATGATAATGTCTTGAGTGTACCCCCAAACATAAAAAGTGGAGATTTGGTGGTTGCCGGACAAGGAGAAAATATAAACAATTAGCGGAAAGCTTTGTTTTATGGAAGTTATTTCCACCAAAGCCTACACTAATATAAAGGCTCATTTATGAGCGTCTGACCATTGGAATTAGAGAGTGTGCATTGTCTTTGGCAAAAAGCAGGTTTTATTTTATTATTGGCGAGATGAGGAGTTGTTCTATAAAACTCCTTGAGTGTATTACTAGCGCATGTTGCTAACACACCCATTCCACATTGATCTTGTGTTTAATAGTACACATGCAAGGATAGATGGTATGGAGATAAATGGGGAGGCTGAACTTATACATCGAGATAGGAGTAGAATAGGAAGTAGAAAATGCAAGGAGGTGCGTATAAGACCTTATTTGTAATTCTCGTTATCTAGATTAGTTCATACCCATTTGTAATAAATTTGACCCCCAGGACCTAGGTCTTTCGTTGGCACGAGGCAGGTTACCATCTTATGGTGTTTACTTTCCGTATTGTTTATTTACATCGATATATAGTGTTGATCAAGTATTCTTTGAAATGCTCGTGTCTCAACACTTGGTTTTGTTATGTTTATTCGTGTCTAGTGTTACCAACTATTATAACTTGGTGGCCCTATGATGTGTTCAATGAATCTTTACTTCTTCACAGTTGAACTTTCAGTGAGTAAAAGTAATCAGTACATTTGTGATCAGGCGAGGATTATCAGCACCCAAAGTGATTATTTTACGATCCAATTAAATTCCAAAGTGATGTTATTGAGAAGAATAAAGTGTTCCAAGATTTGTTTTGCTAAAATTCTTATGAAAATTCATACATCTTGGAGTAATACTTGGCCTTATGGGATATTCAGATATGTTTTGTCGATGTTATGGACTGGGTTTTTGTAGCCTAGTCCGACAGTCTTTGTATATAAAGGGTTGCCTCTAGAAGGATCATTGATAATTAATAATATTTGCGATCATCTTCAATCTCTCTACCAGGCTATCTCTCCCTCTCTCAAACTATCTAGCTCTTTTTATAATCTTGATTCATATACTCATTCTATCATGGTATCAGAACAAGATCTTGGTGGCCATGATCAACCTCAAAACCGTAATCAACAACAAAACCCCTCAAGAATAAAATCATATTCCACAATTAAACCCTAATCCACAATCAAAATTTGGTGATCAGGGATAATTTAAATATAATTATTTTTTCTCATAGATCAATTTGAGATTTTGACAACATTTAAGTCTTTAAAATGAAAGGAACAATACTTCCTCCATTCAATTTAATTAAGATATTTCTTGAGTAATGTATACATTAGAAAATGCTGATTCATTATTTTAATAGAATTTATGGAAATATTTATATATGTTTCTGGATTTAGGGACTACAAGCAGGTTGAACCTACCCGAACCCGATGAGGTTCGAGGTTGACTTCATTTTATTCAAATGTAAGGTTCGATTAACAGTCTATAATTTGAGGTTATGTTAAAACAAGTAATAATTGAATTATTAAATATAATCCTAATTGAGTACCTAATTAAAATCCTAATTGAATACCTAATTAATATAAATTGAAATTGGACCAATAGAACCAAAACCTAATTAAATACCTTAAAACAATTCCAAAATTAAAACTTATTTAAATTCCTTAAAATAATTCTAAAATTAAAACCTAAACCGACAAGCAATTAAATCACCAAATTGAAATGTACTTGCGTCATATTGATTCAAGCGTCATCAAGAATATTTCAAAGAATGAGTTAGAGTCAAATATATTTTTCTTAATACTAAATGAACCTGATACAATGAATCAAGTCGCATGATCTTTTGGAATAAATAAGACTTGGTTTTTACATGAGGGTAGAGAATGAGGGATTCGCCTTAAATGGATCAGTATTTTTTTTAACCATTCGGTATGTTAAAATCGAGATACAAATTTCAAGCGTTGATTCTAAGTCTTTTTAACCTAGGCAAATTATTCGAGCCGAATATTTTGAATCAGTTAAATACACATGAACAATATTTTGAAAAAAACCCCATATTTTAATATGTTTTCCTATCTTCTATAATAAAACTATTAGGTAAAATGGTAATAAAATATTATATTACAGTTTTCACTGAGTTCTAAACAATATGTTCTCTTGGAGTTGAGGACATTGTTTAATCTCTCTGTATTTTATTCTTGCAATTTTTATTCCTCATTTAGAGATTTCAACAAGGGTGATCATTGTGTAGCATGAAGAGTCATAGAGTTACATATCTTCTGTATATAAATCTTTTTAAATGAATAAATATTAATATTACCGTATGAAATGATTTAGTTTTATTTTAATTAATTTTATGATATGATAAGCCTTTCCACTTTGACAAAGTTATGTAGACAAAATTATTATCATTACAGTATTGATCATCTGTTACTACACTACAAGACATTCAGTGACAAGATTAGTAGTGAAGTAATACAAAACAATACTGAACTTGCAAAAGAGAATTGCTTTTCCTCCCCTCACTCCTCAGGTGAAAGACCTTTGAAGAAGAGGAAAGTGAGAACAACATAATATTTATCAAAATGGAAAGGACATGACGTCGCAAACGGTCACATCCTCTAAACAAGAAGGAGAAAAACAAGAATGGTAAAATAATGTAAAATCCCTTTTACAGCAACTCTTCCTCTGAATCAAGCAGATTTGAGACCGAGAGTCTTTCTAGTCTTGCTCACAAATAGGTCTCCAGATTTCATCATGCCGGGAATGCGTCCACTTATTGTAAAAGATGCAATTTGAGCTACTCCTTCCTTCTTTCCAAGTGAAATAACTGCCATTTGTGGACCGCCCTTGTAAGACGACAGTTTATCTTTCCCCTGCATCAATAGTTTGATATTTTTACCGACAACATCAGCATGCATTTGAGCCAAATATCCTTGCTTCAATTCCTGCAAAGGGTAATCACAAAAACAGACAACTTATGAATAAACAGAAACAAACGAGGCATAATAAATAGACTGATGAATAGAAATCTAAGTGAAGAGGACTCTTCGTAGAGAACCAGCATGCTTACTTTAACATTGGTGATGTCTCCAATGGCAAAGATATTACTGTGGCCCTTCACCCTCATATCTGGATTAACCATTAGTCTCCCCTCGCTGTCCAAACAATCCTTCAGAAGGGACTCTCTTAGCCATGATGACCCAAGAGGCTTTCCTGTACATAAGAAATGGCAGTCTGCTACAACTGATTCTCCTCCGGATGTTTTATAAACACCATTTGAGCTTGAATTCAGATCAACAGACTGTCCCAAGATGACTTCAACTTTCTTCGCAGTTAGCCACTCCAGTGCCTTCTTGCTAGCCTTCTCTCCAATAAATTCCAACAATCTCGATCCCCGATTAACGAGGGTCACTTTCTTACCAGGGAAAGCGGATGCAATTTCAGCAGCAAGTTCGACACCAGTTGGTCCTCCTCCAACTATTAGAACCCCATTAGCTGCCTTTATCTTATCTTGATCTGCAAAAATGAAATACAAGTTTGGGCTGAGTCTCAATACAGACCAAGTAAATCATATTTAGTTGTCTAAAAATTGGCATGCCAAAATCATCGTTGATCGAGAATCTTGGAATTTATGTAATTCATACCTGATTGAAAGATGCTAAGCTTCTCCTGCTTGGTAGATGGGGTTGTGTCATTGTGACCAGTGGCGACGACAAGATAATCATAGGCAATAGCATTGCCTTTTTCCGTTCTAACTTCATTTTCTGTCACTCCAACGGCAGTAGAACAAACAATATTGGCATTGGGAGCATATTCGTTGTGTTTAATTATAGTTTTCTCAGCAAATGAAGGTTCAACCATGCACCTCAAACTTGCCCATGTGATATCAAAGAATTCTTTCCTGTAGTTGTAATTATTTTCATACTTCAGTATCCAAATTATAAGCAAAACTATACTTCAAACATATGAACATTATATCAAGGAAATCTCCGCACTCTTGGCTGAATACAATTAACCAACCATTAGGGAACCAGTCAAATTCAATCAATTTAACTAACATAACATGACATCACAATTCTGCTCTAACTTTTTGTAAATAGAGATCACTTCATTATTTAAATAAAGAAACTTTGTTTAAAATGATACTAGTGTAAGTCTTGCCGTCTTGGTTAACTACTAGTTCCCTATCATTTACCAACAAAGTGCCACGATGCCTCAAAAGAAGCTCCCGTCTAAGCATGGTGAAGTGGATCTGCATGGCCGTTAATCTTGTGATAAGAAGGATGTTGTTTCCTAATTGGCTAAGATGAAGCACCAAGACTATCTAGTCCATCAAAATAGATAAGAACCGAAGATAATGTAACTAATCACATCATAATTAGCACCATTGAATATCCAAATGAGAAATATAAAATCCGACATGGACATTAGTTCCCTCCCATTTACCCTGCAAATATAATACTTCAGATCATATTGAGCCACAGTTTCTGATTTAAGCTCCCAAATTCTAAATTCCGAAACTTCAAACCATCAAACCTCAGGAAAAAAAAAGTACCAACAATTCAATTTATCACCATTTTCCATGTCCAATCTATAAAGTTAAATATTTTTTGTATTATCTAACTCTTGGATATGACTCTTGATATAATGAAAATCTACATATCAGAATGAGCTAGTGCAGCTACACTATCACCCCAACTTTCTTTTATTGTAAGTAGCAGAATCGTGTTTATCACATCACTCTTTGGGTTAATTAGTAAACTAACTCCTTGTTATCACACGTTAAGGTCTATACGACCTCCTTTAGAATCAGTGGAGAAACTAGGGCATGGTCGCCCTCCTGATTTGAGAACAATTAATTTTATTAATATTTTCAAAAACTATAGTTGTTCTTTTAAAAATTATATTCTCTAGAATTTTATATTTTACTTATAATTACAGCTATTTGATAATCCGTCCACTTTTATTATATGAGAAAATTATGTTATGATGCCAATGTAGTATGCTTGGAAGAGAGACTCTTCAAAATCATGGTACATTATTTTGCCACTAAAAATTTATATATTCATAATCAAATGGATTAACCTATAAGAAAAAAATACCATGACTAAAATCAGATACAAAAAATAAATAAAAAACTCACGGATCAATAAGGTAAACATGAGCAAAATCTTGCAAATTCTTGGCAAGAACAGATCCAGCAACACCACCTCCAACAATCACTACCTTCTTCTTATTTCTCACCAATGGCTCCTTTTTTCGAAAACCAAGAAATATTAATGATGCAACCAATACTAAACTCAATCCCAAAATGGGAATGTAAAGCTTTAAGTCGTTACTAATAACCGCATAATAGTTTAATAACATGTCCTTGTTTTCTTGATTCATTAGAAAATTCATCATGGTATTTGTATATTATGATTAAAAATAGTATCAAAAAATTGTTAATATTGATGATGATAATATAAATTCTTTGCGTTAGAGGCAAGAAAGAATTTATGGATGATTTGGAAAGATGGAATGGAAATATTTGGGGGGTAAGATTGATTTTATAGAAGTATTTATTTGTTTGTTTATTGGACTACTTTTTTAAATTAATGGTGAAGCCGCCATGCGGCAGGCTGTATTCAGGCACGATGGCATGGAATGTATAACATCACTTTTTTTCTTAAAGAGGACTCCTTTGTGCATGGAATGAATCTTAGGCTGAAGAACAACGGAAACTAATATGACGTGGTGGTCGGATAAAGCTACGCTGGGTAAATCTCGTGTAACGAGTACCCGATCGAAAAATAAAACAACTTTTACTAAATTGGTAAAGGTGTTTGCCTTTATTTTGAAAGATTGTTTTATGCTTTCCAAGTTATGTACTAGTTTCGGTGATACTGTGTAGATTTTATCATTTCACCCCAGTAAAATATAAATGCGTTGCATAGATATTTTTATGTCTTGATTAGTAGTATAAATTAGGCTTAAATTCTTCACTGCCCGCCGACCGATAGACAGGTTTCGCCACGACTACCAGCCCATTTAGAGTTCAGTTCATTTTTTGTGTTAATTGAAATCAATCCACTTTGATGAAGGGTAAACTCAAAATTGTGCATATATTGGGCTTACATAGGTCAGTTTTAATCTGAGAAAATGATTTAATATAGTTGGATTGAGAACAATTCATTCAAGGGCAATGCAATTTGAGGCGATATGGCCAGGTTTAAATTGGGGGCAACGACTGATTGCAAAGTTAAGGGAGCAAGTAAAGTTAGAATGAGAAAGAAATTAAGCCTATAAATTATTCATTCAATTTTATTTTATGTATTCATTTAACGTATTTTAATTAGTGGCTCAATGTCATGTATCATGCTTTTTATTCTCTCGATTTAACTACATGGCTTGACCAGGTACCACGCATTGTTTAAGATGAAATACATAATGAATTATATTGAAATCAATTAAATAAACTTTTTTTAAAAAGCTATATACTTTTTGTGTTTTATAAAGTTAAACTTTAATAGTATATATGTGATTAATTACTTGATATGGAAACTTTAAAATATAAAACATAAATGTAACTTTAATATAAAAGGTCACAAAAGTCATTCAGGCCAAGTAAGTGCAAATTTGTACATCGAATGTTAAATAAGTGGGTTATGTACCATATTCATGCAAGTATTTTTTTAGACCATAATACTAATTGAATTATATTTCATATAAAGTGCCAACTAATATAAATTATTCATTATGACAATATATATTGTTTAGTTTTGCTAATTATCAATCAATATTAAATAGTGAAAGATTGAATTTTTAATTTTTCTTTAGTATATTGAATTGGCTAATTAATTATTAAATACATAGTTTATAGATAAAAGATATTTTATTTAATAATGCATGATATTATATATATTATAATAAAAAAATTGAATAAATATTAATCTCCCTTCATCTTAAATGATTGTGTTTTGATTTAAGTCTCCAAATTAACAAACTTTACGTCTTCATCAATAAACATAATTTTGATTTGAATAAAATTTAATATTAATATTAAATTATATTAAAATATTATTGTTTGATTATTTTAATAAATATTATCTGATAAAAAATAAAATATTTGATTGGGACATTTAATATGCAATCCAAATTTAAACTTTGATAATCTATTGGGGATGGAGAGGTATTACAGTCATAACTGATTTTAATTAAATATTATAATAATTTAGATATATTCTTTATAGTAATTTTTTGGATTAAAAATTAGTTATTTTGAAAATCAATGTTTAATCAAAACATTCAAGGTTGATAATATTTGAGATTGATTCTTGCATCACATGCTCAAGTTTGGAATCTAGACTAGTTCGGCAGCAATTTGGTCAAAACCTTACTGCTAAAATAACAAGCTTTTCTAGAGTTTGTGACGTGACAATGAAAGGTTCATGAACTTCGACAGTATTCTACCGTTCATATTATATTATTTTCCTCCTTAAAAATTGAAAGCAATAAATCAACATTATTCTTTAAAGTTGATAGTTCTATTAATTGCCTGTTTACTTGTTATCTAGCAATTATCTATGTTTTAAAAGTCTTTTTAATCTAACAAATATTTAGTGAGTCTTGTACTTGTCATGGTATTGGGGACAACATTTTCTTTATTCTTAATTATCGGATTGATCACATGTTTTCGTATCCTTTGTTTGATCGTCTACGTTTGAGTGTTCGTTTGATCACAGAATTTTTAAAAATTGACCTCTTGATCCCCAACCCCTTGGTTGAATCTTCCCTTTTAAGCTTTAGATTTCACAACTTTGTCTCTTAGTTTTGTGAAATAATTAATGCATATGCATTTCACTTCATTTTTTTTAAATAATTTTTTCTTTTCAAATTAACATTTATGAATATTTTTAGTTGTTTATGAATTTTTTAACTTATAATTATAATTAAGTCTTCATTACTTTATATATGATTCTAATATTTTTAATTATTATTATTATCATTTATTATATATAATTAAGAAATTAAATTTTTAGTTATATATTTTGACAAAAGTAGCATATTAGATTGTTATAGGCGTAATTAAGGTATATGGCGATTTCAAAAATTTGGCGATCAAAATGAAAAATATGTCAAATAATATAGACTTTGGTTGTCACTAGCCATAACAATTTTTTTAATATAAAGATATACTACGAGAATATCTTTCTACATTATAGAAATATAGATGAACTTTTAAGATTTAATTTTAAGTATTTTGTCATGTTAAAATTAACTAGATCATTTAATTAATAATCATAATAATTGACAAGTTAAAAAATTAAATTATTATAATCATATATAAAAAATGAAGACTTAAACATAATTATAAGTTAAATAACTAAAAATATTCATAAATGTAATTAGAAAAGAAAATTATTTTTAAAAAAAATTAAGTGAAATAAATTAGTAATAACAAAAAGGACCTGTCTGAACACAAAGTCGTGTGTCCTAGTGTCAAGGGAATCTAGCATACAACCAAGGGGTTGGAGGTTCGAATGTCACCCTCCCCTTTACTTACTCAAATTTGGACGAAAAAAACAAAGAGGCAACTTAACGGTGCCATTAGGGCTTCGGTTGTTCGGATAAAAATCCGATTCCAAATCGGATCCGTGCGATCGGCGGATTTTCAGATAAAAAAAACCGGCCGGACAGGTTATTGCTAATGGATATTTTAGATGAACCGGACGGATCGGTTATCGGAATTAGACGGACGGATTACTCTTGAGTCGGTCAGGTCGATATTTTTAAATAAAACAATCACAATACATTGCATTTGAAATAGAACTATCATTGACCTATTAAATGAACTATCGGCCCATTTTATTAAATGAATTTGTTTTTATTTAAATTTGTTTATTAATTTACCATTAATTTTGTTATTGTATTTTAGTTATTATTTAGAATTTTAGTTGTTTATTAATTTAGTTATTATTTCAATTTTTTATTAATTTTAGTTTATTAATTTGTTTCTTAATTTTGTTATTATTTTTAGTTATTAATTTAGTTTATTAATTTTGGTTTATTAATTTCAAGTTGTGTTTATGTCGTTTTTGGGATGTGGGTTTGTTTGAGATAATTGTTGTTTTGATTGATGGATATATCATTTGAATATATTTAATAAGTTGTATTTATGTTTATTAGTAGATCAATATTGTGATTGACTATACTAATTGTGTTGAATTTCAATTGTTGTTGGATTTTTTTGTATGTGAGGTTATTTGGATATTTGTGGGATTTGTGAAATTTGTTGAATAAATTGATGTTTTATATAATTTTGAATTTATTATGTAAATATTGTATATAGTTAACCAACGGCCCAAAATATAAATAAAAATATAGCCCAAATCTAATAAAATCGTATGAATAAAAAAATCGACTGAAATCTAATAAAAAGTATTGATAAAGCGGGTGAAATCAGGTATATCCAGAATCAGGTCAATCGGTCGGCCGGTTCGGATAGCGGGATGGGATTTTTTCCCCTTTTCGGAATATCCGAATCCGGTTTGGTTACCTTGAAATCCGATACTGAATCAGGTCCGATCGCCTGGAGTTGCCATAATGAGATTGGAAGGGAAAAACAAAGTATAGCCTTTTGGAGTTAGATGATCGAGCATGACTCTCATACCTAATATAGGTGATCAAAAGGAGATACATGGTAAATATATGTAATCAACACGACCATTAGTCCTACTTTAAATACAACCATCTTAATTAATACTAGTATTTTAGCACAATCGATGCTTGTGCATTATACTTGCTAAGAATGATAGAGTAATGTAAATTATATTGAATAAACTCATCCAATATATGGGCAAACTAGCTTCATATTTATAGGTACAATATGAAATACTTATGGTAATAATACTAACTTGATACTCAAGTTATTACTGATACTAATATGGTAATAATAATAATTAATTCTAATAATATCTTCTAGAATCTACCGGATCCATCTCAATACCCTCTCTCAAGTTGAGCGTAGACGTCATTAAATGTCCAACGAAATGAACTTCAAATTTGATTAAAAAAACTTCTAAATCTTCATAAACTTCTTCATCTTCATTGGTGCGTATAGGCTACTCATACTCGCCTATTACTCTATCACCCTCCCTCAAACTCATGGTAATTGGATGAAATTATCATGTGTTTGCAACAATAAGAAAACAATCGGCGGAAATACATCGCCGGACCATCAACAAGCCGGAAATACGTCGGTGGCATGATACTTCGCCGAAAAGAAAAACCAATGTCAGGAACACCATTCTTTTGAACCTGTTAGACTTTAAACACAAAGGCATTTTGAATCCCTAAACCCGGACTAACGAGGCAGCCTTTCTTTTCGGACCTCGTAAAAAAAAAAATCAGTACAGGGCCGTTAACTGGCTTGAAATATAATGGTTGCATTTAAGCTGTTACCTTGTAGATCATAATTCAGGTGCAAGATGCACAAAATCACACAATAGTATAAATAAATCTTATTCATGGGAAGTAAAAGATACAAATCCCAACATCACAAAAAACTCATCAAACACATTACATCACCACGAGAAGGGTAACAAAATAAACAATGAGTTCTCCATAATAATAATTTTTCATAGCAGCGTAGGTATTACCTCCTTGTAACTATACAAGAATATAACTTGCCACTTGCCAATCTCTCATAATTAAAGAGAGCCACCATTAGTTTTTTTGTCAAGCTACTGCCTCTTCATGTTGTTGTAAAAAAAACATATTGACCATGGATTCGTCGGAAGTCGGAACATAAAAGAAAAAATAATTCTATAGATATCCAATAGTGGAAAAAATAAAAACAAAAATAACATGAAGAAAAAAATCAAAACATTTAAACGATATCCCATGGTCTCGTATAGTAGAAAACCCACCGGTATATGGAATTTGTATTTAGCGCTAGAATCGATGAACTCTTGTTACCTGCATTGCTAGAATGACTAGAGTAATGTAAATTACGTTGAATAAAGCTAAATCGATATGTAGGCTGAATAGCTCAGTATTTATAGATCTGTTAATGAAATCTTTATGGTAATAATCTTAAACGTCTTTTCCCGAGTTATTCTTTGAAAACTAATATAGTAATAATAAAATTAATTCTAATAATAATAGAATCTACCGAATCCATCTCAATAATACTAATCTTAATTCTTTTTTAAACATATATATGGGATAGATTAGTAACTACTTTACAAATGAAAATTATAGATAGTTATTTTTTAAGTTGGTTATGAAAATTGAACAAGCGTCAAATAAATATGATATCACATGGATAGCTTAGATGATTTTCTAAACTTCACTAAATAGTTTTAGCCTTCCCATTTTATATATAAAATAGATACTTGAAAAAATATGTAAAAATTTGTTATGTTAGCGGGGATGGTTATTGGTGAATTCAGTAGAGTTGTTATTGAATTTGTATTTTGGTTTTTCAAAAATATTATCCAATTGACATAAAATATCCATTTCTTTTTTAGATGTGTTTCAATTTTTTTTACGAATATCATATCAATTATATAACACAATTTGAGTAAGTATTAAATTATGTGTATTAAACAACACAAGTCACGGATGTCTTTTCTAATAGAACATCTTTATCTTGAAGTAATTCATCATGCATTTTCCCTAGTGTATATTGCGATGACCGATAAGAGATAAACTATAACCATAACTAAACCAAATCAAAGAAAATCTTATCTCAATAAGTGGAAACAATTCATTATATTAAATATAAAAGATGAAAAAAGAAAACATAACATAGAAAATTTCTTTAGTAATCTCTAAAGAAACTACTTCTATTAACAAGTCTCTCCTGCACAAATTTATTTGTTACTGTCAAGCCATTCAAGAATGCCTTTCTCCGCTTCAGTAAGCTGATCTTCAGTCTTCTGCCTTAGAGTTCCTTCCAACAAACCAAAGTAATCTTTGTAGTTTCTCTTGTAGAAACTCTCTAGTCTCTGGTAAAGCAAAATTACCCACATTTCAAATAGTCAGAACTTTTGAAATTTTGCAAGGTACCCAACAAAAAGTTCAAATAATTTTATGCCTTAATATTCAAATCTTTTCCACTCTTGGGTCAACTCGGTGAGTCCTGGAATCATTTACTTGCAAGGCTACAATCAGCGATGCTGTGAGGATCTCTCTCCGGCCATGAGCATTTGCTGATATTCTCCTTTGGCCTTGTTTAGCACCAGGTGCCTGAAAACCAATCGGGAACAAATGGCGAGTGTGACAAGACTGCGCCATCAAGGATCTTTATTTGCTTCTTTGCTGCTTCTGCAACTCATTGATTCATGAAATAGGAAGTCACAACAGAAAGAGACCCCGTTATCCCCTTCTCTTTAGAACCACCAGTTTTGGATTTCATATATGTCTTGAGAATAATTTTGTGTGGTCCAGATATCATTTTGTTAATTTGTCAAGATACTTATAACTGAAGTGAAAGTTCAATGTTAGAAAGCACACTTATAACTGTAGGATGAGGGTCTTCAAGCTTATGTGTCAGTGGGGTACAATTCTAGAACTCAGAAAACAAGGCCTATTTTTAACTCAAATCGATTTCGAGACACAATTGAATGACCATTGCGAATTCATCAACAGATAATCAAACGGAGGATGCTATTGCACAAATTCGGCTTCCTAAAACAAGTGAACAAGATGCTCATCACTAGTTCTTTAAGAACTTAGTTGTGCTCATAGTTTGCACTCTAGTAACTAAGAACCGAATCATGACTATACGAGGCCGAGCAAAGTAGTGTCTCAAGTTTAAATAATACTCCCTAACAAATAAACAATCAATTAGAGAATCAAACTCTCCATTATTGAACTTCACATCATATTTTCCTCGCAAAAAACAAGCATACACGATTATTATCAGTAAAATATCATAAGTTCACCCCCACCATTTATGTACCATCGAATAATTGGTTTATACTAATTCAATGAGTACAACTGTTAGAGTAATAGTGGATTGGGTATTAAGCTTTCGGTTCAAGTATTGAGACACATCTATTAGTTTTAGCATCTTGAGGACTACTACAAGTAATTCAATTCAGTTCAATAAATTATTTTATATTACACTATCATTCTTATCAACAACCATAAGAGACATTGCAAAGTCACTGCCCTCACGAAGTCGTGATAGATAATGTTGACATGAAGAGAAGTTATATAAGATAGGTTTATCTTTTTGACATTCTCATATTCTCATCTTTATGATCTAACGCCTATTCATTTAACCTTACTTGAAGTTAGACCTGATATCAAACTGGTTTCCAT
Source organism: Lithospermum erythrorhizon (assembly GCA_019722365.1). Classification (NCBI taxonomy): domain Eukaryota; kingdom Viridiplantae; phylum Streptophyta; class Magnoliopsida; order Boraginales; family Boraginaceae; genus Lithospermum; species Lithospermum erythrorhizon. The sequence continues at coordinate 266,330 of JADFUC010001221.1, read as the reverse complement.
GTATACCTTGGATAATTTTACTGAAAATGTGGGGAGAAGGCAGCGAAAACTTCTTTATAGACTGACTTCCTAAAATCAACTGCCTGCATACACAAGATACTTCAAGGTCAATAATGAATTCTCATAGTAAGAAAATAATCTCAGGACCAAGCAATGAATAAACCTGTCAACTTACAAGATCAGTCGCATTAGTTGCTGCCATCCATGATCAAATAAATTGAAACGGAGGCAGTACTACATTTGCACGGGTGAACCTTGTTGTTAACTTTTGTCGTGTTAAAGGAAATATTGTAGGTAGAACTTCAAACTGACAACATTTATTTCTAATACAATTTCATTTGTTGTTCATACAAATAAACACATTTTTGCAACAATTGTTGAATAAAAAAATTAAATTAATTAAATTATCAAAAGTGTTGTAGAACATGGCAGCTTGCCATCGAGAAAATTGCATATATAGTCTTTGGAGTTTGTAAAAAAAAAAAGACTTAGTCCCTGAAATTTATACTAACGCACTAGTAGTCCCTGGAGTTACCCAACCGTTGCACAAATAGTTCTTCCTCTATATTTAACTGTTAAAGATTAACAGAACAGTAACAGCAGTTCTGTTTTTTGTATTTTCTTTTTTCATTTTTCTTCTTTAGATTTTAGAGTAGCTTCAAATAACAAGTTTAAAATCTCAACTCAACAAAATAAGGCATTAGATTGAACAAAATATGACATTAAATTGAACAAAATATCATCATAAGTAGCTTTACAGTACCGAATTACACCTAAGTTGATCAAAAGTTCAAAACATAATCAAATCTTGATTCTGCAGGATAGCATCTTTTCATCTCTTAATCGAAGTCTGGCTCCAAAATAATATTCCTCTTAATACTCCATATTTGAATTTTGTCTCCCAAATTGATTATTAGAAACTGAACTTAGAAGTCTTCCAAAGTGACCATTTGATACAAATGAATCATTAACATGGTCTTCTGCTTGATATTGGACCTGAATCAATATCAAACAAAGTATAGTAAAATATCTAAGAAAAAAATTAATATATACAACCCATGTGAAAGGAAAAAAAGCAAAGTAAAAATACTACCTTGCATTATGGCCTGCACCATGACATTTTGTACAATATTGTTTCCTCCTTCTAATAGCTAATTTTGTACTTGTTGGCATTCAGCTTGTTGATTTTCATGTGGATCAACTCTTCTCATTCTTTTGAGAATATGAATGGCGCAGTGGTTAGGGGCTTCCAGGTGTTTTAAGTCTGGTTAGATTACCGTTATGTAAGGGAGGCGGTGGATGGGTTTAAAAAAAAAAAAAACTCTTCTGCTCATTCTTTTTGGGTCTACCACCCCACGCTTTTTTTGCCTCTGTACATCGGTGGTAACAATGAAAGATGATTTGGTATGTGCATTCTTGGACATAGACATGAGCATAAGATCTCCGATATGTCTCGACAGTGTAACTAGAATGGAAATAATCCTCAATGTCATCCGCGGGGTTCATTCTAATAGCACAACATGCATGTTTACATGCAATTCCTGATAATTGCCACCTATTACAGCTGCAAGTTCCTTTTATCAAGTCCATTGCAGATTGAAATTGATAAGAACCAGTGTACACTTGAAAATGATTCTTATCAGATTTCACTAGAATGTATCCAACAGACTCATCAACATTCTTCCTTAGCTTCAGTCTAACCTTTGGGCATATCTTACCCTCCCCGGTCTCAACCTTGTTCCTATTCATTTGCATCCTTACCATGATCAAGTCTTCGATCATGGAAAGGAGTGTAAGAATAGGTTTGTCTCTCGCATCCAAGATAAAGGCATTAAAACATTCACACAAATTGTTCAACAATATATCATATTTAACCGTAGATGAAAAATAAGCCCTTGACCACGTGGTTGGACACTTGTCCTTGAACCAATCAAATGCGTTCGGATCTAGTTTCTTCATTTTCTCCATTTGATGATTGAAAAATTGTATGGATTGTCGAGACTTCTGACCAACCACAAGACATCCTCAAAGGCTTGGGCATTGAAACCAGCCCTCTTAAAGTTCCCATGTAAATGTCTAACGCAAAATCTATGATCCATTCAGGCAACAACATTTTGGTATCTGACCCTTGAGCTGTTTGTCGGACATAAATGTCCATGTATATTGTTCTTGGATAGCTTCATCAGGGTCATCGGAATCTTTCTCATCCCGATAAACATACTCTAAAAATCACTCCCAACTTGATTTGTTTTCTACTTCAACCACAGCATAAGCTAAGGGATAAATATTGTTGTTTGCATCAATTCCTATAGCCACAAGTAGTTGACCACCATATTTACCCTTGAGATGACATCCATCAACTCCTATTATTTTCCTACATACAGATTTGAACCCTTCCTTACAAGCTGCCCAACATATATATTCTGTGAAACCTTTTATTTCCATCCTCTGTATCAATTGTCTTCTGTACACATTGTCACGAGGTTCGTCACATAATATCTGACACAATATTCTCATTTTGTTCATCTTTGGCGCCATATAGAAGCTAATGCCTTATTCTTAGCCCCACACGCCTGCCATTTACTTACATGTTGGCTTAGCTTAACAAGCATTTCATTTCTAAAATCTGAAGGCCTTATCTTAGGATGAAACTTGAACTTGTGCTCATATGCATAGCCAGCCATGTAGACTCAATGTATAATGAAAACCATATAGTTTGGTTTTAGCAGCCCTTGATACAAACATGTACCATCGGCACGAAGAATCTTTACATTTAACTTGAACCCTGTCATTATCATTTTTTGTAAACACAATAGCTCTCCTCTCCCTTATATTACTTGTTTCAACAGCCTTTTTAAATTCATCTCTGCAGCTAAAATGCATTCCAATCTGAAATTTTGGCCTTTTCTTATCCACTTGAGGATTGTACTTTGGGTAGATTTCTGACCCTCTCTACCAACATCTTCATTACCACTAGAGTGTGTGTCACTATCAAATCCTTCACCATCTGACAAAATCACATCATTTTCCCCTTGTCCGTCATTCAATTGTGCATTTAAACTTTCACTCGTAAAGAAAGACATGTCATTGTTTAAAATCTCGAACCATCTCTCACATCATGATCAACAAATTTACTAAACAACACATCGTCTTTGATAACCTCATAGTCGGGATCCTCAAATTCATCAAGATCATATTCACATTCACTGGAATAAACATCATTTCCTAATGAATCACTATCACTATTCTCCAGTTCAAAATTATCATCCCTGTTAACTTCATTTGTAGATAGAGTTTGTGCTACAATTACATTCTCCAAGTCACTGTGGTGGACATATATCTCAACTTCATTTGTTTTAGAACATCATTATCTTTTCTTAACATCCTGCAACCCTTGTCCAACTCTGGTCTAAATTTATGATAAAACTTAGCCTTTTCTTTATCACAACCAGCCCTACATTCTGAGACAAAAAAATTCAAATCCTCCAAGCATAAAGACTTGCCATTCACATAATCAAAATAATCTCTTAATAGGATCATGCAACATAGCTCCACCATGATGTAACTATATTACCAACATATCTCTTAATAGGATCATGCAACATAGCTCCACCATGATGTAACTATATTACCATAATCCGGTGTCTCCAGCAGTCCAGAAGTTGTCCTTCACGCCATGGAAAACTAGTAGTAAGTTCTTGAATATGAGAATTATCCGATTGAAAGAAAGGTTTATTGTTAGTGGGTTTTGTTTCTAGAAGAGTCAGAGACATATAGAAGATAAAATAAGGGGTTTGTGGGTTTCGTTTGCATAAAGCCTTTTTAGAAATGAATACCCGTTAGTAATTAACGGCCAGAACTAACCTCACGAGAGAGGACTATTTGCTGACATTTGATAACTTCAGAAATTATTAATGCATCAACATAAATTTCAAAAATTAAATCTCTTTTTTGACAAGCTTTAAGAATTATTTGTGCAATTATCTTGCTTGCCATCCAACAGATGGTGGAAAATAAACCATTTCATTGTACAACTATTGCAATATTCTAACTCGGATAATATTCTAACTCCGGATAAATGGATTTGTATGAATCCATTGCAAATCAATAACCGCCGATCATTTTCTTAGTAGTGTCGCAGCGGACGCATATGACACATTCATTTAGTCAAAAACAAAATAAAAGAAGGGCCAAGTAACGTAACCTATATAATTGGTGGATACAAATTAACATCATTTTACAAACTTATTTGCAGCTACTTAAAAATATAGTCGTGACTTTAGATAGATATGCATGAAAGTAGTTAATAGTGGGATGCATTAATTGATCGGAAATTGAAACTCGCTTTTAAGCATTGATCTGAATTTATTCGCTATTAGAATCGAGCCATACTTCTTTGTCGTCAAGAGGCGAGTTCCTAATACCAATCGAGTTATATATGTCCCGGAGGCGTCCATAGATATAGTAATTATGCATGGTGATGGCCAGGTAACTTATCTTTCATTTTCTCCATGAAACCTTTCTTCCCACGCTCTTGGTGATGTTCCTTTTCAGTCTGCTTTTCGCTAGAGAACTTGTCCTTTATTTTCTCTTTCAACCCCTTTTTCTTCCTCCTTCCACCTTCTACATCATCCTCAGACTAGACAAAAAATTCAACCTTTTAGATTCACTTGTTATATTATTATTGTGCTGTATTTGCTTAATAGCGACAAGAAAAGTAGAAAGATATGTGAAACAAATTAAGTGGAACATTACTTAGAACTTAAAGAGCCAAAAAAGGATCTTTCGTGTATAATCTTGCGTAATATAACATGTTATCGGTTCGGTATATGATTAAGGTGAAGCTTGGTCGAGAACATTGTTCTCAGAAAGCAGTTTTGTAGCCATAAATCCTATTATTCATTGAGATCACATTGACTTTGTATACTATTCCGTTGTAAACAAAATATTTTAAGAGTTTAAAAAGCTTAAAATGAAAATTATATTTAATATTACAATATGAGTTTGTAGGACTACAAGTTCGTATACCTTGTTTTAATAATGAGCAACGTTGATTCTTGTGTAACATGTGAGCCTTGAAGTGTTTTATTTATAGGCGTGTTAGAAAGGTGCTTCCGATGTAATGTTGATAGTAGCATCAGTAAGCCTGAATCAGGGCATTTAGAAGATAATTAACAGCTCACTTGAGCCTCGAGGTGAAAATACGTTATGGATGAGCTTAAAGGTAAATGTGGTGAAAGTAGGATCCTTGGCCCATTTAATCATTGAGCTTGAAGAAGCTTAAAGAAAGAATGGCGTTGAAGATGAAAAGAGTCGTTCATTTACGGTCGTGAAAGAATGAAGTAATGAAGAAGAGATACCCAAGAATGAAGATAAAAGGGACAATAATTCCTTGACAAGGTAAAAGTCGGCTTGAACTGCCGCTTTTTCTTCTTTGATTTGATTGAAGACTTCTAGTAAGTAATTTTGAGCAACGTTTATCAAAATATTTATATCTTAAAATGATATTAGTCAAAATAAGAAATTCCCAAGTTTTATCTCATATTCTAAAAGGGTTTGAAAAGACCTTTCCAATGCATTTTGAATCATCAAAATCGGAGTTATAACGAAGCGAGAAATTATGTATCAAGTTTCGCATCGCGACTGCGTCGTATGCGAGGGTCGATGGAGCACTCGATATGGGGCTCGATGAAGCTGAGTAAACTTTCTATAAGTTCATCCAGCACTCGATGCCGATCTCGATGGAGCCTTTCGATACCAATCTCGATGGAAGCGCTCGATGTGGGGCTCGATAGTTCTGGTTAAATCCATTATTTCGATGGAAACATTTCGATGCTTCTGCTCGAGAATATGCTTGGATTTGAGGCTCGATTTTACACCATTTAAACCCGCTCAGACTGCGTTTCTTTCTAAGCATGACCTGACATTTTACATGATCTAAGATCAAAATCTCTCATTTTGAGCAATTAAAACTCTCATAGATTTATCCTTTGCAATTAGATTATTGAAAAAAAATTTAGTTGGGTTTGATTCATAATAATTTATTCAAAGCAGTTAAAGGCTAAAGAAAGGAGCATACAAATGTTTGATAAATTTGCTCGAGGAAAATTCATCTCGAGATATTAAACATTATTATTCGAGGAGATTCAAACCGAGCTTGATATCATATCTACTCGACAAGGAGTTCTATCTGACTTCAATTTATTCTACCTTTCAATCGAGGAGTTATAAGTTGTGCCTAAGTAGTTGTAATCCTTATTCTCATTGAGGGAGCATTTGTTTAGATTGGGATAAAATAGCCAATCTCCGTTTATAAAGTATCTATTTAGTTAGGATTTGATCTTCCATCTTAGAGGCGAGGGTCGAGGTGTTATGAGGAAACACTCAGAGTTAGGAATTGGGGAGATTACCGTGGTGTTGAGGCTGGTGGCAAAGCAATGGACATAGAGTGAGATGCGGTCGCTTTTCGGTCTTTGGGCGGATCGCGAAATCCTCAAGTCCCCGAGCTTTATACTTTGGATCCAAATGAGAGTTCCTACAAAAAAAGGATCGGTTTCCGCCCGGAAATACTTGACGATCCAAGTCGATTAAAGTATCGAAGAGTTTAGTTTTGAAAAGAGAGTATTTGAATTGTCAGAAGTGAGAGCGTCATGATTTGGCCTCAAGGTTTAACTTTTATAGTTTACTCAGATGATTTACTTTGGCCGAGCGAGTAACTCCTTCATTATTTGATTGTGATTTTATTTCATTATGGACTAAATAATTACGGACTTAATTGCACTCTTTAATGGGAAGCTGAATCAAGCCGTTAATCTTAACGGTCTCTTACGGGCCACCGTAGGGCCAGGTCATTTGTCGGTTCCTCATTACGATCCGTCTTGAAGGACGATCTTGGAGCTGATCTCAGTTGACCCATTTAATTAGGATTATCATAAAGTGCTTGAGGTAGTATATTTGCATCTCTTGCTTGATATGGTTGATATTCTAGGATGATTCTTTGGGTTCTTAGTGATTATCTTAGAAGTTAACGAAATCTAAGTGGTCGCTTAGGTTCTAACGGAGTTAGGAGTTGAAATCTGATGTGGTGTAGCTTGGTTCCTTGTGTGATACAAGTTATTTGGCCAGAGTTGGTTAGGACTTCACCAACTTTTGAAGAAATGCCGTCTGGTGGTTTACAAGAAGCTAAGGTGGGAAGCCTTGAGTCGGGATGTAGATTAGCGAACCTGTTAAAAACTTACCGTGTAATAGAGTTTGCGTCTTTTTCCTTACTCTTTACTTATTGTTTATATTATCATATGCTAGAAGTTCTAGGATTCCATTATAATAGCAGATGTGATATTAATTATTGTACACGTGCATATAATGGTTTAAAAGCGTAAGGTTAATTACATATATGTTTTCTATATCTTCGTAATAGATTTGACGATTAGACTTAATTGTTTATTTCGCATTGATTAAATTATATTGTTTATTTGATTTGTATTTGAATTGTAGTTCGTATATCAAGAAAATTTGTTTGTCAAAAAATTGGATAGAAAAAGGCCCAAAAATTGGATCATGAACTCCAGAAATTGTCGAAGAAACAATTGGATAGAAAATGCAAAACTTGGATCATGAACTCCTTTGATGATGTTATGAGAGCGAGTGTCCCCAAATGCAATTGAGCTAAAAATTTATGGGATGTCTTGGAATGAGAATATGGAGGTATATCTGATATTTGAAATTGTAGAAGAAGCAGGTAGTGTCAATAATTGATTTCGATGGTATGCTCTTCTCTTATTCATTTCAAAGAATTAAACAATAAATCGATTAATGATTTAAGTATTCTTTGTGTGTGAGTAATAGTTCATCTCTTGAGATACTTGATGAGATGTCACATGAGCTAAAATTTTATAAAAACTATTTAATCTCATCTTTCCCTACGCTTTTGCTGATAAGTGAAAATAATTCAAAAACAAAATATAAGTTTGAATATGACTCTTGTTTTCAAAATGAGCATGAACAAATATTTTCATACGATGATTTTAATAGAAAATGCTCCATCTATGAAGAATATGTTTTGAATTTCTTGAACTTTGATACATGATCATATTTCAATTGATTATTCTATAGAAAATCATGATAAGGAAAATGTTGTATCTTCATATGATGTTCCTAATTGTATTGAATCTTTTAGATATGAAGAATATGACATGATGAACATTAATATGTATAATGTGATTGATTATGATACATGTGTTGAAAATGTTCATATGCTTAAACATGTACACCATTCACATGATTGCCATGATTGTCCACCACACACACCTAAATGTATTACATGTTTTTATTGTGGAAAAAAATGGGCGGATAATTTGATTGCCTACCCAAAGAAATATTAAAGGTTCACAAATTATATGGGTAGTAAAGGGCTCGAAAACTAACCTCAATGGACCCAAAAGATTTGGATACCAAGGCCTATTGATTGATCTATAAATCGAGGAGTACAAGGAATGATGATCATTGAGGCTTCTTGGAATATTAAGGGATGGCGGTAACCATTATGCATTAAAAGTTTGTATCTTCTAATCTTGGTTATCATTACGCCTTTATATATGGTTTGTGCCTTATAAGTATAATTGGTTGTTACCATTATTTTATATGATATTTTCATACTTGTTTAGTTATTTTTCATTCCTAAGAGAAATTTTGTTCGAGGAATGAAGTTATGAGCCTTAACCACATTACCATCCCTAAGAGAATTTTTGTTCGAGGGGTGATTTGATGAATCATATGTATCTATTTGCATTATGTTATATGTCTATGCATGTCTTTATCGTTTATTCTATATGTTTTAAGATTTACATGCTCTTTTATGCAAATTGAATATATGTGAGTTTTGATTTGTTTAGTTTTGTTGTGTTAAAATGTATTTTTACATAAATCATTTTCATTGCATGAAAAACTTTTTTATCCAAAACATTCGTTTTCAAAACTTCGTCGAAAGTCAACTCTTAAAGATTTAGCTTTTATATGTCTTATTTTTGTAGTCTCCTTGACATTATCTTGTCTTATGCGACATGATTGGTAAGCTAAAAGATTATGATATGTCATGCTTATTACCGTACTACCTCGAGCTTACATATTTATATGCTTTAAATAACCGACTTTATGCGGCTAAAACTATTATATTTACTTGAGTCTTGATTTGAGCCTATAAATATGAAATATTCATGCTTTATCATATGTAGTATTCATGCTTCCATTATGCGTACTAGCATGATCTTTATAGTTTTAATAAATCACTTGTTAAATATGTTTCTTGCTATTTGTGATCATGTGTGAATGATACTTGTGAAATGTGTTGTTCTTATATGAATATGCTTTGTGAACCACATTTCACATGGTGACTTTTTAAAAGTGATTAGTGATAGATTGTGATCTTTATAATATGGATCCAATATATTGGATAACGCCTCTCCAGGCTTAATGTTGTAGCTCATTGTAGACTAAAATTATGTAGAGATCGCTCGGGCTAGAACGGGAGAATCAAATGTTAAAGCCAAGCAAGAAGACAAATATAAAAATCCATGAGAGACATGCTTTAAAAATAAAGCTTTAAGGAAATGAATAAAAAATGTAGCCGCATAAGCAAATGATAAAATCATTCAAATGATAAGAGAAAATATTTAAAGGAAAAAAAAAGCTTTTTGGATGAAGTATTTCTAAATCTTATCTTATTTTATTTTAACCTTTTTTAATATGATTTAACCTCATCATTCTTGTTGTATGACATATATGACATATAATTTATGTGCATTCACGCTATTTCATGCACAATCATGATATCTTGCATATCATGATTACAATATCTTTGAACCATGCTCATATTTTATTTTTGTATTGCTCATCTATATTGACATGGTTATATGCATTGCATTGTTTATGCAATAAGAAATATCATGTTGTTTGGGACCAAATATACTTAATATGATTACATGAGTTTGTTGGATTTTTCAACTTGAGTTGGGATGGGTTCATGCTCATGCTTGAAAATGGTTTGATATTTTAAATCGATCCATTACCCTTGCTTAAAATGTTTAAATACTTTCGAAAAAGGGACTTCAAAGTATGTTTAAGGATACCATGCTCTTGTTGTTCATGACTTAGTATCTTACATTATTTATCTTTTGTGTCTATGTTTACTATTCTTAAGCTATATCATGCAATATGAAAAATGTGTTTACTTTATATTTTAATATTCCATATTGAACGTACTTTTATTTGGGAACTCTAAAATCTACAACACGTTATTCTTCATTATTATGTGCTATTTTGAGTAATTGATTACATGTTGTATATGCTCATCATGGTCTCATGTGTGCATTATTGTGATATCTATATTTGAGCTTAATGGTTTTTGGGTTCCGTTGTCTCGGCTTAGTATCTGTTCTGATATTTTTGCTTAAATATTTTGGTTGAGAGTGTTTCATATTTTTTGAGGCTTCTTAATTGTCTTACTTGCCCGATTGAGGGGTACTTATGCCTAAAACATGATTTAAATGCTTATATATGATATATGCCCTATGTGAGGGGGAATCATGCCTTAAGACTCCATTTATATGTTCTATGTGAGGAGGAGGAGTGCCTTAAGACTTCATATGTATTTAATTACTTTTGAATGTCTCTAATCTCATGAAAGTCAATTGATTGATCTTTCAAGAAGATATTGTCTACGTGGGCATTGCATACATTAAATATGCGAGGCTTGATGTAGTCGTGACAATTCGAGATTATGATGAGTTGTTCAAACTCCATTTCTAAATTTCATATGTATTTAATTGCTTTGAATATTTTTGTTATTCTTAAAACTCCGTTTTCACAAATTTCTTCTTAACTTTGTTTTAAGACGAAGCAATATTATTTTATTTTTAATATTTTTTATCGGCTTGTACAAGAAAAGTGGATAATAATTCTTTTTTTTTTAAATCTTATGCAGCAGACACTTACCTTTTGGTAGGTATTTTGTTTCAACCACGTGTTTAAAATTGATTTCCAAAATTTAATTGGTTTGAAAAATATCTTATATAATTTATTCTTTGGAATCTATTCTTTCATGAGTATTTGACTTACTTATCATTTGAGATGTATTTCAAAACTATTCTTATGACTTACCAAAATATTTATCTTAAATACATCTCTTATGACTTATCATAAATCACTATTCTTCATGTCTCCCTATGACTCTTTTTGAAGAGGAATTTGCTAGATTGATTAGTAACTTTCCACTCAAAATATGCTTTAAATTTTTATTTAAACTTGGCTGTTTGAAAGTTATTGTGATTGCTTTCACAGATATGTACTTTAGTATATGAGAGGCTTTTCACTAAAGTTGGCTTGACATCAAAACCATTTTAATCCTTAAGACATTAATTTCTAGCTCCAGCTGTTTAACAAATACTTATACTTATTTTTTCGTTTAACAAGTTTTGTTAAAACCACTTGTGTCTAATAACTTTATGCCATATGATTTCAAATGTTTTCGTTCTTAAACAATGAAATAATTTTACCGTACATATCATCTTTGTTCTGATAGTTTGTCAGTGAAATCCAAACTAGATCGGGGACTCTTACTTTTCAGTGATGTGTACTTGGGGCACTAGAGAACTTTTTGTTTGAGGGCAGATTGACAACATGATCTTCTTTCCCGTTGATAACTTTATTTGAGGGACGATCCTATTAATTATTCGCTTTTGAGTTTTTCAAACTTTTTAAAAGAGAGAATTGAAGTAATATTTTATCATATGTCGTTGTTCTTGATTTGATATTTTGATGACATATGTTTGACATCACTTGTTCTTATTCTTGGACCTTTTCGATTATACCTTGAAAGGTTTTTTGTGTGATGTCGTATACACTTGCATTATATTTCATTGTATATGTGCTGCTTGTTGTATGAAACATTTGATAAACTACGTTACTATCGTTGATTAGCCAAGTGTGTGGTATCTAATAGTGCTTAATTTGTACCTTTTTTATGTGATATAAAGGGAGAGAATGTGTGTGAAACCATGAAATTCACATGATTAGGTGCTTCATATTGATCTTCTTATCTAGCATATGGTTTTAAGCAAAGCGTGCTGCCAATCATATTTGGTTTATAGTGTTTGGCGTGAGTTTTGTAAATCGTCAAAAGGGGAGAGTTTGTTGGTCTACGAGTCGGTACACCTTGTTTTAATGATGACTTAAATATTGATTTACTATGTAACATGTGAACGCAAGTGTTTTATTTCATAGACATGTTAAAAAGGTGCTTCTCCGACGTAATGTTGATAGTCATATCAAGTAAGCACAAGATCAAGCATTGAAGACAATGAAGAAAGCTCATGAGCCTCGAGGTGAAAATGCATTATTGATGAGCTTAAAGATGAAGTGTGGTGAAGTAGGATCAACCACCCACTAGTCATTGAGGACTTGAATAAGCTTAAAGAAAAGAATGACGTTGAAGATGAAGACTCGTTGATTTACCGATTATGAAAGAACCAAGAAGTATTGAAGAAGAGATAACAAAGAATCAAATTGGAAGAGACGGGCCTTGAAAGCAAGCCGGAAGGTAAAAGTCTGGCTTGAACCTTTACTTTTCTTTTCTTCTTTGATTTGATTAAAGCCTTTAAATGAGAGTAATTTTTAACAAAATGTTTATCAAAATATTTATATCTTAAAATAGTATTTGTCAAAATAAGAAATTCCCAAGTTTGATCCTATATTCTAAAAAGGTTTCAAAATAGCTTTCCAATGCATTTTGAATAGTCAAATCGAAGTTATAACGAAACGGGAAATTATGTATCAAGTTTCACCATCGTGACCGCGTCGTGTGCGGGTGTGCGAGAATGCAGATGGAGCGATGATGTGGGTCTCGATGAAGGCTGAGTAAACTTTACGCAAGTTCATCCATTGTCGATGCGATCTCGATGGAGCGCTCTATGGCTGCTCGAGAATATGACCGTTTGACTCAATTTAAACCATTTAAGCGCCCCAAAACTCATTTCTTTCTAAGCACTTGTACAACATTTTTACATCAAATCTAAGACGAAATCTCTGTTTGAAATAATAAAACTCCCATAGATTATGCTTCAATTATTATTGAAAAAGTGTTTTGGTAGGTTTGATTCATAATTTTCAAGCAGATTAAAAGCTAAAGAAAAGAATATACAAAGTGCTGATAAAATTACTCGAGAGGAAAATTCATCGTCTAGAGATACTAAACATTCATATTCCAAAGGAGATTGGCTTAAACTGATATCATATATACTCAACAAGAGTTAAATGGCTTTAATTAATTATCTACTCAATTAAGGAGTTATAAGTTGTGCTAAATATTTGTAATCTATTATAACATTGGGAAGCGTTTTTAGATTGGGAGAAAAAAAATAATCTCTCTATTTACATAAAGAGATATCCTATTAAGTTAGCGGTGTTGTGAAGGCACTCGAGCTAGGAATCGGGGACGCCCATAGTGTTGAGGCTAGTGCTCAAGCAACAAGACATAGAATGCTCGAGGTAGTGGGTGCATACTCAGAAAAACGATAGGGTTGTCTCAGGGTGATTCCTTGGGTTCTTAGTGGTGTATTAGGTTGAAATCCTAAGTGGTGAGTTAGGTTGCTACTTGAGGAGTTAAGCGTTGAAATCCGGTATAGTATAGAACTTGGTTCCTTGTACTTGACCTGAGGGTTTATGCGTTGGTTCGGCTCGCCTTTTTTGAAGAAATGCAGTCCTAGTAAATTTCTAAAGAAGAGACCACAAGGTAGGAAGGCTTTGGGTCGGGATGTAGATTGGTGAGCCCATAGAGTAAGCAGGTAATAGAGTTCAAATCTTAACCACACTCTTTGCTTTGTATTCATATTATTGCTAGGATTCTATTATGTCTTGATTGTGATATTGGTGTCTATAATTAAACATATATTATAAAGTAAAGTTATCTAAGTTTCTATTTGTGGATTTGATTTGATAAATTAAAGAAAGTTGTTTATCTTCGCGTTGATTGTATCATTATTTGATTGATATACATTTGTAATTGTGTTTCATATATCAAATCAAACATTGTTTAAAGAGAGGTGTTAATATTATTATTTTAGGTTGATACGCATTTGTTTACAAATTGCTAAAGTATATGGATTTTTGGTGAAATTTGTATTAAAATATTGCAAAGCGAAAAGCGGTCAACGGCGTCTTTAACTTGTCGCCTGCAAGGTTGTCATATAGTTTAACAGAGTTTATTGTCAATTGGATCACAATAGCATGTCACAGGTTATACTTTATTTGACTAATATCAATATGACATACTTCTTCCGTTTCAAAAATAAATAATTATTTAGATGAAAAGTATTTTATTAAGGAATTGTGAAAATCTACATTGAGATTGTAAAATTTACATTGAAAATATAAAACTACATTGAAATTGTAAAAAAGTATATTAAAATTATAAATAATCAATTATTATAAAAAAGTAAAAAAAAAATTTAGATGATCATAAATTTTGAAACAAATAGAGTATTTAATACCTAGTAGTTAATGTAAGTATTTGGTATTTAGTACCTAATTTTCATGATGTTACTTTCTTCATCGGCCAAATGAATAAAACCTTTTAACTACTCACATGACAACTACTCACGGCAGATACGAAATAATATATGAACAAAATATGATTGTCATATTCGTCTTTAATTATTTAAAATTTTAGTAACATTAAAACTATCTTTGATACTTTAGAAATATTTTTTGATACTTTAAGTTTTATTAAAATTGATCCATTAACTTTAATTATTTAAAATTTTCCTATAAATATCTAATTGTTGTGTTATTCTAAATTGACGTGTTTTAATTGTATCGAAATTTTTGATTAGGGGAATAATCCCCAAAAAATAGTGTTAATTCATGGGAACAATCTAAAATGATAAGTTAATTGAGGAGAAAGCGATTTAAAAGAGTAAAAAAAGTTTAAGGAATAATTTAAAATGTTTAATGACTTGATTCGGAAGTATATAAAATAAGCCAGCGTTAATGATGGTCAAATGTTAGATACGGAAAAATAGAAAAAAAAAAGTCTTAACTAATTGAACGATTACTATATGTACTGACCGAGCTGGAGCTAGAAGTGGTGGATCGATGAAGCTGGCCTTGTTGCTCATCATCTCCAGTTACTAGTAGTTGTGTAGTGGTAACACCACCAACAACACCAGCACTACTAGTATTCTGAAGACCACCACCATTTTCATCACTCACCTCAACAACCTCCCCCAACTCAATTGGATTTTCATATTTTTCTCCTAAGTAACCCATTCTTGTTATGTTACTCTCCATAATAAATAAATAAAACACTTCACTTTTCTTTTTTGAAATTCAAGTCTGATTGAAGATAAGCCCATGTCTTGGCTTATTTGGAAAAACCAAACCTTAATACAATGATAAATTGATAATGACTCACCAACTTTTTCTGCATGCAACTTAGATTTCCCCACGTATTCATAGCTTCTAATAAAAACAATCCAGTTTAGTTTTGTCAAGAAATGTGGGTTTGGGCCACACCACACCAATAAGAGGCTGAGCATTGCTTAAGCCAAGTCGAAAAAGCATAATTTTAAAAATCGATTGGTATTAAATGAATCGAACTTTGATTAATTTATATTGTAATGAAGTCGCTCCCTCATTATTTTTTATTGTAGAACACTCACACATACATGTCAGCTACATTTGTGATTATGGCTGAAATTAATGTGATCTAAACAGCAATATGCCAATAAGTAAATTGCGGCGGAAAAAATAAACGATACACAAATTTATCACGAGGGTTTCACTTGATGTGAAAAGAATGCGTCTTATTGCGAGAAATCATTTAAAAACCATACCGGAAGATTGTTACGATTACCTATGAAGCTTCGACGCTTTCAATTAGAGTATCACATAACTTAGTATTCCTAAAACAAAGCGCCATGATATTATTGATGATGATTGATAATATTACTCTCTGAAGTTGTTTATATGTTAGTCTTTGGCGATAAAGGAGCCTATAAGAGAAAAGCATATGTCTATTTATAGGAAAAGAGATTTCTGGCTGCTTGAGTTAAAATAGGCCAGCAAAGAGGTAAAGCCATATAAAGATTTACGCGCTTTTAATTTTTATCGAGACCTCATTGAGACGAGGGGTCTCGATGGGCACTCCGATGAGCTCTCGATGAAACAGAGCGATTATCTGAGAGCCCTCTTGCGGTGCATGAGACCCCCGGCCGAGACCTCGGGGTCTGATGCTACCGACAACTCTCGAGGCCAAAAATGGTCTTGACCTCAATGATAAACTGAAGGCGTTTTCGGATGCCGTCTTCAAACACCATTACTGCGGCGGCCCGCCCCGGTTTATAAGCTCTACAGTTAACTAAGTTGAGCATAACCCGGTTTCTCCCTTGTTCGCCTTATGTGCTTATGCTCAATTTGGATTTTGATCCCAAAGAATCTTACCGAGCTTGAGCTCCATTCTCCAATCTGAACCGTATAAATGGTACCTCGGAGTCTATATGTTTGGTTACAGCATGAAATCTGAATTTTAGCAGGATAAATAGCAACTTTGACTATCATGAGCACAATATATTACTACCGTACTCAAGATTTAGCTCTTTTCGGAAAGAGTTTATAACCGTATCGTCTCGCCGAGAACGTGCCTTGGCAATACTCGAACGCGAGCGACAGTACTCCCCATGGGTTTAGATTTAGATCTCATTAATAGCGGTACCTCAAGCATTGAGCAGCATGTATAGTAGATTTTCTATTATCGACATCACCACCATTGTCGGCATCTACGTATCACCATCGGCCCGTGCCAGATTTTTCGGAAACACAAAGCTTTTTCGGCCTACCATTCGGGTATCTTAAAATCCAACACCAAGCTTGATATTTCTCTACACTGCGTTAGACATATCTACTAACAACTCACTTTGCGTATGATATCGGGTCTAATGCGCTGCATTGCATACATAAGGCCCTCTTTATGGCATGGAAGCGCTTGTCATGCCATATTTAAATCATTACCGGTCTCGGGTGATTGTTCTACGAGATAGTGAAAAATGAGCAGCTATCAAAGTGCTTTACGGTTTTGCATCGACATGTTGAACCCACGACGATCACTGCCCAATTATTCTTCACAATATGTCAATCTCGAGAATCGATCTACGATTATTACCATCCCAATTTGCTTTAAATACTTCGTCTTCATTGCAAATTCCCGCGATACCTCTTTCTTGACTTATATTTATCTTATGCAAATCAGCTCCGCTGCTCAACATACTCGTCCACATAAAGGTAGAATAACATAGTCTTTTTCAAAACCTCTTCATGCTGACGGTGATGGGTATCGCATCCTGAAACTTCGAACTTCTTCATAAAATTATCCAAAGGTTATGTTCGGCTACCCAGCAGGCTTGTTCGAAACCATACAAGCTCTTTTCGAAATTCAGACCAAATATTCTTTCCGCTGGCAAAACCCAGGAGTTGCTTCATAGTATATTTCGTCAAGTCACCATATAGCAGTTTTTATCATGCGATGAAGGTCTGATTTTCACTTTGCTACAACCCAAAACGATTCTAATTGTATTTAAACGACTCTGGGTGAGAATATTTCAGTGTAGTCAATACCTTCCTTCTGTTGAAATCCTTTGACAACCAATCGAGCCTTGTACGTTTACTTCCATCCTGTTCTTCTGATTCGATAGACCCATTTATTATGATATTCTTTTACTGGCTATTCGGTAGTTTAGCAACTCCATGTCATGTTGTCATCAGCCCGAGCTCCATCTCTCTTTTCATTTGCTAACTCCCACTTAATCGCATCATCACGTTGTCTTTGCCGTCATAACTAAGGCTACTTTTTGTCGGAGTTAACAATAAGAAGTTAGCAGATGGAGAATACCTTTGAGTTGGTCTGCTTGCTCTTTCTGATCTTCTGGGACCTGGTGTTTCTGTCTCTTGTATAGTATCAGAAGTGTTTTCCTCATCCTCAGCTACCTCTTTAGCCATCCAGTGCGATTTCCTCGGTGGCATGTCGGCACAAAAGGATCTTGAGTTTACTTTACGGGTAGGGCATGATCTAGGATTATGCCGTGTGGGGAAGAAACCAGTCACATTTTTCCTCAGGAGTTTGCAGGCTGTGACTTTTCTCCCTTCTTTCTCCTCGGCACGCTTTGTCTATCTTTGTATAACACCTGCTTCATTAAAAGATCACATCCTTTTCATTATGATCTTCGGTTCTTTAAATCATAGGCGATATCCCGATACCGGCGTCAGTAACGATAAAATAACAAATACTAGATTTTTGCATCAAGAACTTTTACTTAGCATTTGCATCTACACATGAACATAAGCTAAACAACCAAAATACTCTCGGGGAAAGATAAGTTTACCTTGCCGAACTCCAAACTTCTTGAGAATTTTAAACTCTAGAGGGGCCCGAAGTGCTTGATGTCGAAAGGCTGCGATATTGATTAAATGACCCCGAGAAACGTTTGAGGTAATCGAATGTAACCTCGTACTCCGAGCACGTTCATTTAGCGTTACATTGTTCTCTCGGCTACTCCGTTACGTTGGGGTGTTCCGGATTAGTCTTACGCATTAAAGTCCCATTACGGCACAATATTGTTTGAAATCAACGGCAGTATATTCGCTAATTCTCGATCTCAAACACTTCACTTTCAGTCCAGTCTCGTTCTCAACCATAACTTTCCAGTTCTCAAAGATTCCATAAACTTCAAATTTGTGTTTCATGAAATAAACTCAAATCTTCCTAGTTGCATCATCAATAAAGGTTACATAATTTAATGAAACTCGCGGAACCAACGAGTGCGGGTCCCGTACATACGTATTGAACTAATTATGCTCGGACTTAGAGCTAACCACGGATTTAACAAAACTGACCTTCTTTTGCTTTCCCAGCACACAGCTCTCACAGATATGATGATCAATAGACTTCATTCAGGTATTAAATTGTTTGAGACAAGCAATTTCATACCTTTCTCACTCATGTGACCCAACCCGATTGTGCCAAGCATGCTTCGAGAACACTCCAGCGGCTATCATACTTTGAGCCTCCGATTAGGTATGTACCAATCTTAACCGAACTCGGTCGGTACTCCGTGCTACTTTCCGGTTACGTCACGAGCGTTGTTCGATAGCCGTCTCCGTCCATTCACCAATCGGCTTTTCTGAGCTTTGGTGCGTATCTCACTTTTGTCGATTTCCATGTAGAACCATTTGACGACTTCAATGGCACATCTCCCATACTACAATATTCAATGGTTCACATCCAATAAGATAGACCGTCCCATGTCGGTATATAATTTACCATTATATCCCGGTGGGTGTAGTATAAACAGATACTGGAATCAAAACTCCAGAATTAATAGAACAATCAGGCGGCAAAATTGCATGCAGTAGCAGTCATCAACAACATTGGCGTCATTGTATTTGTTAATCCCGACCCTCGAAGCTTTGGGAGTCTTTCTCGTGGCGACTTTGTCTTTATTTCTGACCCAATGCTCAGTGCGTCTCAATTCGACTTCTCACCTTTCTGTTTGAACTCCATTATTCTTGCTATTACCTCTGTCCCAGTTCCTACCTCTTTCTATATTAAATGCGAGAACCTTTTCTCCATGCTCGGTTTCTGCTTCCTCGGATAAGCAGCTCTGCTTATTTGCCTTAAAACCAACTTATCATTACTCTGAGTTACTAACTCTGACCCTCATTGAACCATTATTGGCAAGATGCCAATAATATCAATCTTATAGCTTCGTCATTAAAGAAATTCACAGCTTGATGAATAATTGGTTTATTAAACTAATGAAGTCATTAAAAGGTGCTAGTGCTTGGGGTATTTTCTGAAATCCTCAAATTGACAAACATTGTTTCCATTAGCCATCCTTGTTGATAGCAGATGGCTACCATACAGTTAGTCAGCGCCCATTGAGACCTTTTGTTGTAGTCCTTGGCAACATTGCCCAATACGTTTACGGATGACTGGTGCAGTCACACCTAAGACGCACATGCATACAACTGCCCGATGCTGTCCAAATGCTACTCGGGCACGTAAGCTGTGACATTCGACTTTTTGCATCTGAGATAATCCTCCATATTCATCTTCGATAAATCTATCCGTCCAGGCTTAAATGTGTTCTCCTTCGTTCTTCGCCATTGAATCTTAGATTTCAATCAAGAACCTGGCTCTAATACCAATTATTGAGATTATAGGCATAATTTAATCTCCAAATCTAAGCAAACAATGATAACGACAGAAGTAAATTGCGGAAAAATAAACGACACACAATTTTATACAAGTTCCCCCTCAATGTAGAAGATGCGTCTTGAAATGCTGGCTACTTGAGAAATCCACTAAAAACCAAATTCGGAAGATCGTTACAATCACCTATCAAGCTAAACACTCAATTGAGTAATACTTTATAACTTAGTATTCTCAATAACAAAACCTCCTTATTGATATTGATGATGATTGATAATATTCTCTCGAAATTGTTTTGTATGTTAATTTTGTGATAGCAACCTATAAGAAAAGAACATCTATTTATAGGAAAACTTCTAGCCTAACTTGAGTTAAAATAGGTAACAAAGAGTCCAAAACCGCCTCAATTTCTGCCTTTCAGTCCTGTATGAGACACCGTGAAGGGCAGGAGGGGTCTCGATGAGCCTCGGATGAGCTCTCGAGCAGCCTATCTGAGAGCCTCTTGCATGGACCCCAGCCGAGGACACAGAGATTCTGATGCCTCGATACCCGACCTCGCCAAGGCGAAATGGTCTTGACCTCGGCAAAACTCTTACGTTTATTAAGAGTCAATCTCAACATTTTGACTTATTTTCTAAAATACAAAGGAGATAAGTTATCAAAAATGAACAAAAATTGAAAATAAACTAGTTCCATGAAAAGGAGCGATTACATACATTATAGGCTTATTTTCTTCGTGCCCCCACGAGCTTGTGAGCCCGAGTGGGTTTGCCTGAACATTTGAAGTAAATTGATTGCCCATAAACTATCCGAGAATTTGATGGATTTTTGAGGATTCGATCCGCAATTAAAGTTAGAATTGACAGAATCTAAGTTATAATGAAGGTCAAAATCGAAATTATACATATATTATATGCGACCTAAATACGTTCTTAAATCATGGTTTCATGCTGCATTATATGTACAACCCTGCGCCTCTTAAGTATACTTGCTAGTTGCTAGATTTTTAAATACTAGTAATATATTCGTCACGTTACGTGGATAAAAATGGATCGAGAGGCAGAATTTATTTTATATCATATTTAATGCGTATAATATTGATAAATTTATTGTGTTGGCTAACTTCTCAGGTTTTTATGTTTTCATTTCACCCAAATAAATATTTTAATAGTAAGAATAAATTTGTAAGGATGATATATAAAATTTTGTCCTTCGTTCTAAGAGATGATTAGAATAAATAAAACATTATTAATCATATTTAGTTTTTTCGAATTTCAATTTTATGGTTTAGAGTATCGACATATTTCATTGCCTATCATTTATAATTTCTTATTTCTTATATTTTATCGTTACTATCTTTCAAAGAACAATTAGCAAACCTTAGAAAATATTATTCATTTATAATTGTTAAAGAGGATAAATTAAGTATCAATAGTTTCTTTATTATAATCGTAAAAGGCATACTTATTTTTTTTCTTTAATTAATTTGCAAAGAAAAAGAAAATATTTATTTATACCTGATTAGTGAAGAAGGAAAAATATAAATATGTTATATAAGATACATTAATCTATTAATATGTATTTATAATCATTCATTTATTTATAGTTTCTACTAATCTTAATTATTTTCAATAATGATAATAATATATGAAATGGTAAATGAGTTATGTGTAACTCCCATAAATGAAATATTAGAGTTTTGTAACTCCAAATGATTTTTTTCAATGGGCCATCTTTAATTCTTATTCCTTTTAGTAGTTCATAATTTTAATTATTATTCCATAATATAGAAACTTGATCATTTAAAAATATTAATCTAAGATATTGATTTAAGTCTCACATAGTTTAGATATCGATAGTAAATTAAAATAAATAATATTTTTTAATAAATAAATGAACTATGATGTATGATGAAATATACATACTAAGAATTTTGCTATTGATACGGAGGATCAATTACAAGAGCGAAAAAGTTTAGAAATTGATTTCATCCTAATGAACAAACGAATTTAATCTACTAAAAATAAAAAAAGAATTAAGGAAGACCAAATAAAACTTATCATAAATCATAAAAATAATAAGCATTAATATTTCATTAGCAAATACAAGTCAAATTGCACAAGATGTATGTAAACTATAGAAAAATAATTAAATATATTGAAGAAGAGCAATATAAGAACTTACCAAGATTCCTGTCAATTTGTCTTGAAGATTGTATACAAAATGAAAGCTTTATAAAATTTATTGCATCCTAAAGAAAAGTGAATTAAGTCTACTAAAAGGAAAAACAATAGAGATTTATTTGTGACATGTAACATATATAAAATAATTGAATATATTGAAGAAGAGCAATATAACTTACCAAGATTCTTGTCGATTGTCTTGAAGATTGTGTACAATATGTAGAAAACTAAAAACTTTATTACATCCTAAAGAAAAGTGAATCAAAACTACGAACATGAAATTAACCGAGGTTTTTTGTGATATGTAAACTCTAAAAAAAATAATTGAATATATTGAAGAGAAATATATAAATTGCACCAAGATTCATGTAATTGCCTTGAAGATTATATGCAAAACGAGAAGCTTAAAAGTATATTATCTAAAAAAAGTAATTGATCTACCAAATTGAAAAATAATTGAGATGTATGTGTAACAAAATGTAAGCTAGTCTAATTAAATTCATAAATGATAATATTTTTTTGGTAATAAGTGTTGATTTTATTAGAAAAAAATGGCAATCTGTGTCCCTGACCTTAATAGTCTACAAATTCCAAGTTAAGAGAAACACTTGTTAAATAAACCATTTAAACAAATCTCGCTTAACTCACGAAAGACCCAACGTAATCTACAGCGCAGTGGGGCAGAGACCTCGTAAGACAGCCCACTTGGAAAATAGGTTGTGGTCCCCAGATAGGTCCGGCGAAAAACCCCTCATGAAACCCACTTTTATTTATATTCCCAGTCTCGTTCCATGACCCTTGAACTCAGCTTCATTGAATGCTCCTCCAAGCTTGAGCAAAAACCATAGGAGCTTCACTGCCAATTGAAAACCAACGAGGAAGGTAAAGCCCACAAATAAACTAAAAACCCCTCGTGATGATTTCAGGACAAGAGCACCAGCAGTGCATTCCAAGCAAACAAAATCGATCAAACCCGTGTTGCGCTTATTTCGAAATAAGTTGGAGACCACCGTTGTAGATCGATGTTGGAAATTCGAAAAGAGCTGAAGGGTCACTATAAGCTCAGTCGAGGTGGAGGTTCATGGCGCCCGTGGTCGCCGAATGTTGAGGCTAAGAACTCACTCGCCGAGCTTGATGACCTCACGCTCGAGGATATGAAAAGGTTCATTCCTGAATTTTCTATTTTTTTTATACCTGATCCACATTACCGTGCCCAGGTCTGAATGTTTCTTGAGTCAACTGCTCCTTGTTCCTTTGAAACAGATCTCGGAAATTTAAGGGTTTATGCGTTTGGACCTTTATCTGTAATACTCTGTTTATTTCTTGCACAACCATGCATGTTTGAAAAAAAATGTAAACTGTCTTCGACAGGGTGTCCACAAAATGTACATGATGGATTTATCTGTTAGTTTAATGTTCCTCTTAATTAGATTATCAACGGTTGCTAACCTGTTATGAACGACTTTGTAAACGAACTGTTTAACCTTTGGAGGAACCTTAACTTTCCAGATCTGTTTAAAAACTGACTGATTTGTGAGACTTGAACTTGCTGTATCTCCTTGGTTTTATTTTATAACATGAACCAATGGGTATGTTGATTTCACTGTAAAGTCACCCTTGTTTCTTTCTCCCCATACCATGATATCTGGGTTATCTAATCTTCGTAATAGGATGCTTAAAATGGCTTCACAGTCGATAGGTAGAAAAAGACTCCTAACCTTATTGAAATCCCATACTCCAATCTCTTTGTTAATTAAATCTGCAATATTTTGTGATTGAAAACCATGAGGACATGAATTTATGAAAAAAAGTATGTGTTGCCTATTTATCTTCCCATACATCCGCATTCATGTGGGAGTGAACCGAGGAGGATACTTCTCCAGGATCTTGGCGGCTTTGTACGCAGTGGTCTCCCAATAAGCGAGGTAATATCTTTCTTTGAAGACCTTGGAGGCTACTCGACTCACCACCGGCTTCGGGCTTAGCACAAAGAGAGCTTGATTAAAACATTGGGTGTCCCGAGCCCCGTCCAATCATCTTTTGGTTTACATAATGTCTTCCATGATCAGTGTCTTTTTTAGCATTTGTGGTAGATCCGGCAGGGAATTTAGCTAAGAATAGAATTCGATCCGATTCTGGCGCCTATATAGAGGCTTAAAAGCAGGTTCATTGTAGGGTGGGGATCGGTGTAACACAGTGTGAAAACCTCCTCCCGCTATAGACAGTACTTAAGCTTCCAATTAACTACATTGGTTTTAATCCACTCAATGATCGAGGCAAAGACCTTTTTCTTGGATAAACCAACCGTAGTGGGGGAGTCCTAAGTACTTACCATGAGATTGCAGCATACCTAACATGCAGAAATTGCTTCTTTTAGCCCCATCTACATTGGGGCTAAATAAATGATACATTGCTTGACAGTGACAGACTGACTCGTAAGTAGCTAGAATATGTTTAAAATGGCGGCCTCTTGATAAAGCCTTCTTCCCAACTGACAACATATCATCGGCAAACATCAAATGGGTCATAGCTTCAATATTCAAACCCAAAGGAATGCCATTAAATTCTCCTCATCTACAAGCCCCTTTCAATAATGAAATAAGACGCCGGTCACGGATAATATACATATCTTGGTGACCGCGGGTCCTTGTCTGCCCACTGCACAGTGCAATAAACCCAGATTGTTGCCCATTCACCATAACTAAATAAGAGACCGACTCCACATATTGTATAATAATTGAGATCCATTTAGCACTAAATTCCAAGCTGGTAAGCATAGTTCCTAAGAAAATTCCATTGTCGATTCATAGGCTTTAAGGCATATCAACTTAATTGACATGAAACCTTCTTTGCCACTTTTTTTACTTTTAAGTACATAATGAGCCTCATATGCAAATAAATGTTGTCTGTGATGAGCCTCTTGGGCACAAAAGTACTTTGAGATTAGGATGACGGGTTGGGAGGTGCCCAAGACTAAGAGCTAACGTCTTAGATATTATTTTGGAAATCGTATTACAAGAAGTGCGTGGGCCGAGGCCCGAGCCATACAATTTGGTTGCTCCCGGCTTAGGACAATGAAATTAAAGTGAAATTAAACTTATGCAAAAAATGCCCATTATTAAGTGCTTGCAGCACCAACTTGCATATATCCTCTCTCATTATCTCCCAATGATAGTGTTTGAAAACTTGAGTTGGGATCAATCCAGTCTGGAGCTTTGGTCCACTTTGCATTGAGAAAATAACCTTTCACCTCGGCGTCGGTAAATTCAGCCTCCAAATTCTACACACGCCTAGAAAATCTATCATACATGGTGGGAAATGTCTAAATTGTGTTCTCCCTAATTGTGGGGTAAATAGCTGGTAAAATTCAATTGCAACCCTCCCAGAATTTGAGCGGATTCAGCGATGCCAATTACTTGAAACCATGTAAAAGCAGAAATCAGTTGGTTTTTCCTTTCAGTAAAATAGCATGGAAAAAAGTTGTGTTGATCCCACTTTCACCCCCTCAATAGCTCTTGAGCGTTGGCCAGTGGTAGGAACTCTATCAGAACTTACTCTTAACTTATCCAGATTTCTGAGCTAATACCATTAGCCGCTTCCTTTGGAAGCCACATATGGACCTTGATTAAGCACATCCAACTCATCCTGCTTCTCCTGAATGGAAGAGTGAACCTTCCCTAATGATTCTCTCTTCCATTTGAGTAGCTCCAATCTACAGTCCCGGATACTCCTAAATACTTTCACACCTGGATCGAGTTCTCTGTTTTTATCCCAGTATTACAGCGCACTCTTTCTTTGGACTCATACAGGGCACCAACGCTCTCAGGCAGGAAGCGTGATTGTCATTTAGTTAGTCCAGTAGTTTGTTCTCCCCAAGAGAGTAAAAGAGCGAAATGATCGGACGTATATGTTGAAAGATGTACCAGCGGCATACCGAGCACATCGGCCAATGCTTTTGCGCAATCCCAGTCTTGCTCTGGTAGAGTTTGGGGAAGTAAAATTGTTACACCATGTGAACTTAAACCCCGAGTATCCCATATCAAACATCCCACAGTCCCTTACCACTTGGCGGAAATTCTCCATTTGCCATCTCGGTCTTGGACGTCTATGGGAGACATGCTCATCATCACTAAATACTTCATTAAAATCCCCCATAAAAATGGTAGGACAATTCGGAAACCCATTAATAATTTTCATAAGATTCCAAGAGTGTTTTCGATTGCCTACCTCATGATACCATAAAGAAACAACAAACCTCAGCATTCATGGGTTACATTAGAAATAAATGCTTTAATATGATGAGATGAGAAAGATTTAACATCAACCTCCATAGATCTCGGCCAAAGAAGTGCGAGATCTCTTTTCTATCCTTGCGTCCACCAGCGAGGCATTTGATAACTTCAACTTTGCTTTTAGTTGATCCATTCCTTCGGAAGCTTAGTCGTCAAAAGACTAAGCCCAAACTATTGTGAAATCATGACCGGCTGGTAAGGCCAAAGCGCGGTGGCTGAGCCGGCAGGTTCAACAAAGGATACTCGTTTGGCTGTTTTGCCCGGCGACCTCGGATAAATCACGCACCGAGGGAAATAGAACCATCCCGATCCAAGTCTAGAAAGAGATGGTTTCTTCTTTAGAAAGATCCGATTTATGACACCATAAGGTTGCGGACGCTTCTTATTATGTACTTTTATAGCCTTCAAATGTTGACCTCCCCAGGATCCCATTTGAGTATTCGGACTTGCCTCATCCTTGTTTAAATTTGCATTAAAGTCAAAAATTTAGAGTATGGGCCATGACATCCCACAATAATAAAAGATGATGATGAATGCCCTCTCAATCACTCCAACTAGTCCAAGATTCTCGTCCTCAGTTAATACCTTATTATGTAGCTGGCAATAGTTTGAGAGAAAATTGAAACCCTGATGATGCCTCCTCATTGAATCTCCCCTCATGAATGCTCCTAGGCGTGGCTTGAATATAATTGCACCATCAAGGTAGGCGATAAGAATTTTTGAATTTGAAAATCACGATTTCCGTTTCCTCACAACAATAGATCCGTTGATCCCTTTAGGCATTACGGCCCCCATGAACTGGCTTTTCCGGCGAGAGGGTAGTACGATAGGGTGGAGCCCCAACGAGCTCACTCACCGCCCAATCCTCATGAACATCGCCTCCCTATGACTGATTGCTCTCCCTTTGAATCTACTTGTGGATAAGGGCTTCACCGCGGCCTTCTCTTCAAGCACAAATTCCACCCAGAAGAGACAGCTACATCGAGATTTTAATCCATGGCATACATACTGCTTTCCATGGAATTACTTCCCTTTAGAGTAAATCAAAATTGTGAAAAAATTATCGAGAAACCACGCCGGAAGCAAATGGCATTGTGGCGTCTCGCACCAGATACCCAGCTACAAATAAGTCGCACCAATTGACCATCTTCGGATCGGCTTTGCAACATTACGGAGTTCGATTGAAAGAACTTAGCTGACCTTATCCTTTCGTGGATTTCCACCCACCAAACCTCGATATGGATCCAAAGACTGCAATTCGGCGCAACTCTAATGGATCCACAGCGCCCACAGATCCAATCGACAAATTAAGAGATTATTGGCTCATCCAAAACACGAAGCCCTCCCTTGACCTCTTTTTTCTCTTAGCGAAGGAAAGAATAGGACCCACGCCCGCGAAATCCTTGGGTATATGACTCACGCATTCAGAGCATATGCAGTAAAATTTTCAATGAAACTCTCTTCCAGGGGACAACGCTCCATGACATCATGCCTCGCGTACAACAAACCATCGGCTAGATCCCTCTTCCTCCAAGCCAGGCTGTTTGACCTGTCTTCCTTGATAAGTTGCATGACCGGACACAATTATCTCCGTCAGGATAAAAATGGCACAAGAAGAAACACACAATAAGTCCCACGTAGCAAAAGATAACAAAACTGGAGCAAATCAAAGAGTGAGATAGCGAGCGATTGAGAATATGTGAGGAACAAAGCCGTCTTTGCATCCTTAAATAGTCTCCATACCAATCAAACCAAATCAGATGGTCTTTCAATCCCATGAAATTCTCCTTGTCATGATAAATCCCGATCCGGAGAGAAAACAAGCGGCCATCGATAGACAATCTCGCGGGATCTTAACTTGATGGAGGATCGTATACTTGCCGCTAATAAGCAGACCAAAGATCCTCAATCAAGCAAATAGGCCCGAAGACCTTTACAATAACTAACCAAAGAATCCGAATGGCAGAAATCTCCCCTTGAACAAAACTCTAATGAAAAATCAAAAGTGAGAGAAAAAACTCTAAGGAGAGCAATAAACATGTCCTTAAATGTCGTTCGGTATGAATGATGATTTTTAATTAACTTGAAATACTAATTAACCTAAACTTTCATTTACTCTAAAACTTAATGAGTTTAATTTGTCTTAAATACTAAAGCAACATAAAACTCTTTCTTTTATATTATTATTAAATTAATTAAATAAATTATTCCTCATAAGATAATAAATAACATTATTCATTATTTGTAAGTCATATCTTATTATATGGTACTTATTTTCATTTTAATTTTGCTAAGATATATATTATTATTAAATCTTATATTTCACTATAAAATATCAAATAGTCCCAAATTGTTAATTTAACAAGTCGTATATTATTTTTAAATATTATTATTACAATGTATACTTTTCTTTTAGCTATGATACATATATTTCATTATAAAAAATATGCAACCAAGGATGTTTAGGTATTCAAAAAATTAAAAGAAATGACTTTCGATCTTTGTCTACCCATTAAAAATTATCATAATATAATATAAGTTATAAATATAAATTGTGGATTAAAGAAGCCATTTTAAATTATGTAATAATAATAGAATATTAAGAGTCATGTAACATCAAGATGTAACTTCTCCAATAGTTACTTTTATGTTTAATAATTTTTTGCTCTTATTATTATTGAATTATTAGATGTGATATAATTAAGTGTAATTAATAGGGGCAATTTAGGTCTTACAAAAAATAAAAGAAACACCATTCTACCTTCACACTTTTATAAGGTATATATAAATAGATAGATATAGATACTTGCATTTTGATAGGAGTAATAAAAATGTAGGTACTACATATAATCACCAACTTATACGATGTATTTAGTACTGTAAATACTACATACCTGAAAACGAAAATACTAATGCGTTACCATCTTATTATAACATATATGTACATTCTTGAAGCCATGGAATAAATCATTAACTTAATGTTTACAAACAAAATTGGTTGTCTCTCAGGAAGTTTTTCACAGAAGCATAAAGGTAAGAGAAGTAACAAGGCAATTGGATTACACTGATGGACATCCTATACAATTTAGTTCTCTCCACACAACACTATGTAAGTAAAAGGATGGACATTCATCCCAGAATGTCAAAACCAGATTTTTCTGTCATCATCATCATCCTCACCCTCGCTCTCGGAGCAAGGATCGTCATAGTTATTTCCTAATCCATTTTGGGTATCCATACTAGAAATGGCATCGAGTGTCTTATGCGAGTTCCAATCAGGAGGAAAGGTCTTCTGCAGGGCTTCGGTGACTGCACCACCAGTAGACTCGATTTTCCTCAAGCACCTCGACCAGTGAACTGCAGTTCCCATATCGACAGTTATCCCTGATTCTTTCACTTCTTCACAAAGCTGCAGGACGGCTCTGTATGTATAATCTTCAGCAACAATAGCTCTGGACAGCAAGGATGTAATCAAACAATGGTATACAGCCTTGTCTGGTTTTAGTCCTGTCAGCTTCATGTCTTCAAAGCACTTCAAAGCTTTCTCCGGGAGAGATGCCCGTGCCCAACCATTAATTAACGTCGTATAAGTTTTGAGGTTGGGTTTCACGCCAAATCTTTTCATTTCTTCAATTGTTTTCGTTGCTTTCTGAAACAACAAAGCCTGTTATAATCCATTTCAAAGCTGATGAACGAATACATTCTTTGACCTAAGAGGCCAAATATCTTTGATAAACTAAGGTACAAAACATCTACAAATGATTTGAAAAACTCGACTTGCTTGATTTTGCATTAGAGGGAATAGTGTAAGAACATCTCATTTGTATAACTAATCAAGTAATTTGTTCATCTATTAAACTATCT
The DNA here is from genome assembly GCA_019722365.1 of Lithospermum erythrorhizon. Classification (NCBI taxonomy): domain Eukaryota; kingdom Viridiplantae; phylum Streptophyta; class Magnoliopsida; order Boraginales; family Boraginaceae; genus Lithospermum; species Lithospermum erythrorhizon. The sequence continues at coordinate 235,737 of JADFUC010001221.1, read as the reverse complement.
TCCACAAGAAATGAGACCTAAGCAGAACAAAAGTTCAATTACTGAATTATGGAACAAACAATCACAATGAAGAATGACAATACCAGCAGTAGAGAAATCACAATGGATGTTGACAAGATCATCCTTGCTATTGAGCTAGATATTTCATGGGCTACACTAGTCAAAATAGGCAAACACAGAAGAAAGTGTTCTATTCAATGCAAGAATACAAGAGCAACAACCACCGATAGAACAAATGAGTGAATCTGCAAATAACCTGCATATCTCCAGCTTTGCAACAAGCATTTATGAAAGACGTGTAAGTATGAATATCTGGTTGCACCCCGTCTTGTCTCATTTGTTGCATAAGATCAGACGCTTCCCAAACATCACCTCTCCGAGCCCACCTGCATTGTTGAGAGAAGTAAGAAAAAATTAGGGAACCAATTGAATTTAACCTAGTATACTTGACAGAAGAACAGATAGAATGTAACCATATCATGAGAATCTGACAACTACTACTCTATTTATTCTGGTGTGGATGGCAGGCAGGGATATATTTCTTGGTTTTAATAAGACTCGTTACAAGCGTTGTTTCTATCTACTATTATCCACCTATCACTCTACTCCTCATGCTAAACAGATATGTATAGAAAATTATCAAATTTTCCGCACCCGTCAATCAATATGTTGTAAACGTAAGTGTTCCTCTTAATTCCTTGTTTGTTCATCTCTTTTGTCACTGCTAGAGCACTTTGCATCCTTCCTGATTTACAACATGCCTTAAGCAATGCCTCGTAGGTATACACATCAAGCTCTAGTCCCTCATTCTTGAGTTTGGCGAAGTACTCAAAAGCTTTTCCAATATCACCAACTGATGCATAACCATTCATAATTGTAGTGTAAGTATGCTCATTTGGAATCACACCTGCCAGCAACATCTTGTCTAAGATGCCAACAGCTTTCTCCATCTACATAAAGAGTCCATATAAATTTTTCCATTTTTTAATCATTTGATGAATCTCCTTTACAAATAAGGGCAACCCTTCATATGAAATCCAGAAACGAACAGATATCTACATTCCACTATTTACATATTGTACTCCACTCAAAGCGGACATACGTTAAAATGAAAAATATTCAGACAAAATGCACGTGAGTTCAGTGTAGAATATCAAACAATGGAGTAAAAGACAACACCTTAACCCTGGAACTAACATATTTATACATAAGTCTGTAGATAGTCCTTAACAAAACAGGATCAGAAAAAATTATGCTTCTCACAGTTGTAGATCTTGAAGTATTGACAAATAAACTGGGGGAATGAAATACAGAATTACAGATCATTGTTTTCCTACAGATATTGATGATCGTGGCTTTTGTTATATCTAACTACTGTTGAACGAGTAAACGACAAATATGTCATAACATCATATTAAGATCTCAGGAATGCTGAATGCACAAGGCATGGTAATTCAGGTCAACATTCAAAGTCCTAGAGAGACAACCTGAGCATAAAAAATTATAATCCAGATAAGCTGGATTCTAGGAGTAATTATTTATATGCATAATACCCGTTGCAACTGGACAAAATAAAAATATAAAAATTAACATACCTGATGCTTCTCTACAAGTCCAAGAATCAAAGCATTGTATGTGTACACTGTCGGAATGCATCCACTCATCCTCATGAGATCAAAAACCTCATGTGCTTTGCGTATTTCACCAACTTTGGCAAATGCATGTATGATGGGCATAAAGGTCTGGGAGGTAGGTTTATGTCTTTCCTTTTTCATGTCCTCTATTGTACGAAGAGCACGATCCAAGTTACCCATGCCACAGAATGCTCTAATAATGTTATTGTAAAGCACTACATCTGGCTTTAAACCATCACGAATGACATCTTCAAATATTGCAAAAGCATTGGCCCAATCTTTTAGCTTAATGAACCCATTAATCAACATGGAGTATGTTTTTATGTTATGATTAATGCCAGCTGATTTCATATTTTCACTGATTTCCAAAGCTTTGTAAATTTTGTCCATCTGCAACAACCAATGAATCAATTTGGGAAGCCATTAATTAAGAATAGTTAAAATGATTTTCAAGCTAGTACAGTGTAAATATTTCAACATACAGTCAACTTGGCAAGTTTTATCATTAGAGAAGCATGTTGCAGAAAAAAATGTGCCAGTAACCAAAACCAATTAATAAAACTTGATAGAATACCACACTAAAAGAAAAGAAAAAAACTCAAAAACTCAGTTATAAGAACATAGAAATATACTATGTTAATAATGGCAAGTCCAGAAGAGTATTTAAGTTTAAGAGTACAAAGGCACCCCAGGATTTTAAAAGTAAATAACAATTCGAAGAATAAGAAGACAAGAAATTGAAGCGGATGTTGCTAACTGAAAAACGAACAACTTCCTTCAGATAAAAGATATCATTACCTTGATGTAAAGGTTAATAAGGCATCCATAGCTGATCACAGAAGGTGTAAAGCCGCACTCCTTAAAACATAATGTCACATAAAACAACTTGTTACCAAGGAAACAGTGGTACTCCACTAAAAGACGAGGAAAAAGCAAATTCATTCATATCTTTGAATCTTACTAGCAATTACCTTGAGCCTATTAAAGACGACAATACATTTTTCTTCATTGCTTATCATGGTATATCCATCCATCATGGTATGATAAATATCAATCGATGCATCAATACCTTCTTCTTCCATGTCCCTCACCAAAGCTTCAGCACGGTCCATGTTACGAGCTTGACTGCAACATTAGACCCAAATGATGACTACTAGATAAAGTGATATTAATAGAATGACCAAAACATAACCATAATAAAAACTGCAACATAGATAGGGAAAAAGATGAAAATAGTTATAATCTGACTGATAAATGATTGTTTTATGAACACAAGACAAATTTATAAACTCCATTCCTGATGTAAGTCAACCTTCTATCCATATCATTTGTTCATATTCAAACTCTTTCATATACTCCCTCTAGCCAACTTAATGTGGAAATTTTGACATTTTCTTGTCAAAATAAAAAATAAAAATATATAAAGATCTGAAGTGATAGTTGTCAATCATGATAACTGATAATATGAACATACTAAAATTTAAAAGCATATTTGTTAACCATATAGTCTTTTGAAAAACATTTAGCCAAAAAGAATTCATGTTTACCAGAAAACATTAAAAAAAACACCCTTATTAAGTTGGACAGAGGGAGTATTATTTTATTAATAGATGTAATATGACATCATGAAAAAATGAAAGATTGTTGCACAACTATTTTGCAAGAACTAATCGGAAAAAATCATGTTAACTTATGTTGGATCAGCATTCCTTTGTTATTATATCATCTTGACCCGTAAGCCACCATTAGTTCACGAGAGTTGACATTCTATTGATCTCTTGTAGCATCATGTACAGTAGTACTTTTCATGTGCAGAAGAACTTCTCAGTGTGCCATAACTGAATATGCAATTTGATTTAATATCTTCATTGAGACTAAGATCAGGGGTAAGTGTAAATGAATACACAGACAAAAAGGCATCTGATTTGCTTTAAGAAAATACAAAAACAACCCTCACTACATTTCTAACAACAGTTTCAAGGAATTCGATTATCAACTAAAGAAAATAGCAGAAGGATACCAATGAGCATAGATTATGTTCCCATATATAATCGCATTTAAAGTCGTATGCTTTTCTTTGGCCTCCTGAAACCAAAACTCTGCAGCTCTTCCAGGAAAATCAGAAAAGAGAAATATTAGTGTGTATAGTACTGTAGTTCAACCAAAACTAGATACGCACAAGGTAATAAATTAAACAAGTATTTTTACTTACTCAGTGTCCCCAACTTTTCCAAATCCACCCACAATAATACTGTATGTGACCAATGTTAACTCTATCCCTTCACTCTTCATTTTCCTCACACAAGATAGAGCTTCTTCCATGTCTTTTCCAACAGCATAAGCATGGACAAGGCTGCATAATATAAGACACATTACATGGTCAAAAAGAAAGGAAAAACTTATAGGTGTACCATGCCAGAATAAATGCTAAATTGGTTTAGCTTTATGGAGAAAGAATAAGAGTCAGATGACTAATAAGTAATAACTCAGTTCACGTGATTGTTGAAAGTTTATTTATTACTCCTTCCATATCAATATAAGTGATGGTTTAGACAAAAAATACTTAATTAAGGATGTATGCATTTTCTCTTTTGTCATTCATTAATTAGAGGTAATCATTACACCTTGGATGAGATTTGAAACTTTATAGAGACAAAAGTGTAAAGAGAATAAAAAGGATCACTTTTGTTCAAAACAATCATGTATTTTGAGACAAGACTTTTACTATAAAGAGTTTCCGTCAGTCTTGCTTCACCAACATTCTTAAAGAGTGAGCCAGTAGAACACAACTTGAAACAAGGAGTAACGTCACAAACAACGCATACTTGAAAGCAATATTTAGTTTTTTGGTGATCATCAGAAGTCAATCAACTTTACAATAACCTGTGCCAGTGAATAAAAAAATTCATTCTTAAGAAGAGAAGACTGCCACCATTTAATTTATCTTCCTCGTTCTACCTTCTTTTATGGGCTAGATGGCCTAATTGTTAACCTAGAATTTAGAAGACCGTATATCTACTAATATATTCATGGTCTTTCTTCCCTTAATAAAGCTTGAAAGGTGTCATGTTACACTATCAATGTCAACAATTAAGAATAGTGTAACTTTATTTTATAAAGAAAAGTTGAACTTCAAATGCAATGGTTCTCTTCAAGAACCCAGGGTCTCTATTCTTAGGTAAAGGAAGCAGAGGACGACTGAAGCCACTAAAGAAATTTACTTGGTGTATACATGTGAATTTGGTTCGATTCCTCTAGCCCGCATCTTTTCAAATGTTTCTCGTGCTCTATGCATATCTCCTCGTCTTCCATAATAGTTGACCAGCAAGCCAAATTCCTTCCTGGAAGGCTAAATAGCATATAAATTGAGATAATTATCAATTTGCAGAACCGAGATTATTTGCATGATAATTATATCGATCGTTATAGGTCATTAGCATGCCGAAAACAACAACAAACATGTTCCCAGACAATATTTCATTTAGCCTAAATAGACATACCATATGCAAATTTTCCACTTATCCCTCTCCTCGCTAGCTTAACCACTATGAGCATACTAAAAAGAGTGCAATTAATGGGCCAGTCCCCGTTCCCTCAAGTACATAATTACCAACCCAACCCCAATCAAGCCTTATCCAACTAATTTGGGTCAGCTATATGAATACGACGTCTCCAATCAGCATTGTGTTGGGTCACCCCTCAAATGCAAATCATAACCGATATAATCAAGCGAATTACCTTGTTGATTCTCTCAAATGCTCGAACAACAGCCTGCCAATTCTTCGGTTCAGTCTCCAGCACATTCCTAAACTCCCTCCTCGACCCCTCCCTCTCTTCGTGCCAGCTCGACCGATACTCCCTCCCCTCATCCCTCTCCCCCGCCACCCACCTCACCCGTTCACTCGTTTTCGCCTTCATTCTCCTCCCATCATCCAACTTAACAGTCAAAACCCTGCCATGAAATTCCACCCCATCCGATTCCACGGCCTTAACCGCACTCTTCTCCGCCATATCTCCTCCAAATATCACAAACCCAAACCCCATATTCCTCTCAATATCCTCATGACCTTTTATCAAAACCACATTACTAATTTCTCCAAATTGCCTAAAGAACTCAGTCACCTCCTTTTTCTTTATCCATAATGGAAGATTTCCTACAAATATCTTCCCTTTCTCCCTAAAAACTCTTCTTTCTATAACTTCATTCTCAACTAATCCCAAATTATCATTACCATTCTCATATTTCTCAATATATTCCAAATTATCACTACCATTTTCACTATTTTTCATAAAGATTGAGTCTTTATCAAGTGGGGTTGGGGTAGGGGGTAGGGTAGGGGTAGAGGGTGGGGGGTTTAGCCTACTGGACAACCAGAGCTTATTGGTAAGTGCATTGGGAGGTGGTTGAGATGAAAGGGTGTTTGAGGGACTAATGAGGCTTTTAAGGGGGTTATTATTATTTTTCTTGTTATTGTTATTGTTATTGATATTTTTATTGTTATTGGGGGGTTTTGGGTGTTTGAGGGGTTTATTGGTGGAGGAGTGAGGAGGGGGGTTGAGGGAGAGGGTGGTGGTGGTGGAGAGGTGGTGTTTTCCGGTGGAGAATGGTGATGAGGTGGTGGAGTAATGGGTGGTGGAGGATATAGAGATGATATTCATTTCTATCTCTTCCCTAACCAATACTGCCCACTGGGCATTGATGCAAACTGTGTAGAATGTTTTGTAGTACCATCATGCTCTCCATTCGGTTTGGATTGGACTTAAATCTAGGTAAAATTTTAAATTCATCATGTTTGGATTCTATTTTTTATGTTTACTTAGGTTAATCTAGATTAAATAATTCATCTTTATTTTAGGTAATAAAATTGGGGTATTAGATAACGTGGGTTAATAATGTGCAATTACATTTCCTTTATTTCGATTAAATTGACCAATTTAAAATTTACACTCCGTAATTAATTTCAATTACCCACCGCCTAAGTTAATTTTAAAATTTTACATTCATCAAATTCAGCAATCCAAGCAGAATATGGAGAATTGTCTATTAACATAGTCAACTCAGAGAAGCTATGGAAAATAATATCTAAGTTTTTGAATTTACTTTAATAACACTCTTTCAATACAAAATCTTTAAATTACTCCCATTAAAACTCAACTCATTTTAAATGTGTTTTCGAATTCAGCCACCCAGCAGCCGCCTCATCTGCGCTGATAAGGAGGATGGTTGAAATATTCGTGGGGAGGAGCATAGTGGTGGTGGGTTGTTTCGGGAGGAGGAGGATGGTGAGTAGAATAATATTGTTTGAGGGGAGGATGGTGGGCGTAGAGGGAGGGGAGAGGCTATGGCGGTTGGTGGTGGTTGGTGAGTTGAAGAAAAAAAAGAATGGGGAAGAAAAAGAAATTGGAAATGGGTAATTTAGTCATTTGGCAGGGGTGTTATTTAAGCAAATTAAAAAATTTGGGTGTTATTTTTCATTTCATTTCATTGACTTATGTTATTTAACCAAATTTCTCTTATTTTAGGCATGTTGAAAAGATAGTAATTGAGGCGTAATTTGAAAAAATAAAAGAAATTGAGAGTTAATATGAGGGGTTAGATTGAAAAGATCATGATAGTATATGGGTCGTGTTGGAAAGATAAGTGGTTGAAGATGTAGTTTGAAAAGATAAAAGTATGAGGGGTTAGATTGAAAAAATCATAATATTATAGGATCAAATTAAAAAGTAAGAAGTTGAGGGGGTAATTGAAAAAGATAAAAATATGAAAGGTTAGATTGAAAATATTGGATAGTATATTGAACATATTGAAAAGATAAGTACTCGAAGGAGTATTTGAAAATATAAAAGTATGAGGGGTTAGATTGAAAAAATTGCAATAGTATAGAGGTCAAGTTGAAAAATAAATAGTTGAGGGGCAATTTAAAAAAATAAAAGTTTAAGGGGGAAGATTGAAAATATCTCAATAAAATAAGGAGCAAAATGAAAATAAGCCTATCTTTTTAGCACTTTTAGTAAATAAATTTACTAATTGTAAATTTCTGCCGTTCCAGGAACTATTTTCTCAAAATTGATCCGGAAATGTAACTCAAGTATTATAAATGAGACTTTATTTAGGGATGAAAGTCTATGTATGTCTTGGCCGCGAAGAGAGAGAGGGTGGGGCGGGCACCGTTAGGTGTTAAGTATCGGAGCCTTGAGCAATTTCGCGTCCGTGTCCATTAGACGATAGCTTTTAATTAATGCGAATAGTAAGTATTGAAGCCGCTCCGTGGCTAGTTAGAGTATGTCGAATGCGAACTTGTTTTGCTTTCAGACTCAGAAAAGAGATGTCCGTTTGGTCGATTCAGAACATCGACTACATTAAGCGGGCGTCAGTTGGCTAAAGTATGTCATGTTCGGTGTAGCGAGTTTTTTTATCACTTAGTCCTTTATTTATACTTTTGCGAATAAAAAACAAACCACGCATCTATAAAATAAACATACAAATATCTAAATAGAAATTCAACAAATTCATAAAAATAAACTTCAAACATTACACTGTTACCTTTTATACATATCCATGACATCATGATCAATCGCATGACGAAGATGAAAGATAGTATCAATTCAAGTGTCGAGAGAATAATAAATAACTTGCAATTCTAACAAGATGATGATGATAATTCATTTGAAATTCTTGATCAAATAACTTATTCTTCAAGATGAAATTACATCAATTTGAACATGTAGAACTTTTATAATTGAAGTAGTAAGAACCAAAGATGATATATATTACCCAAAAAATGTTGGAACAATTTGATTGTACAGCCGATTCATACATTTTAATTATATTCAAAATAAGTATAAGTTCGGATATATGTTCGATTGTTGAACAATTTGAAATTCTTGATCAAACTTAGATCTAAATAAATAGCCGTTGAGTGATTTTATTGTACCGCCGGTTACTTACATTTAGTATTCAAATAAGTATAAGTTCGGATATATGTTGATTGTTGGACAATTGACTATATTAAGATTAACTACGTATTGACGTGGGGTTTATGATGGCTTACTAGAGTCATTCGTAATCTATATATTAATATAATTTTAGGTTAACATAAATTAATATATTACTCTTTGTCGATGTCGAGTCTAAGAAAATCGCGCTGCAACTGACATGATCAAGCTATAATCTTGAGTATAAGCTTAGGGTTAAAGGAGTGTAGTATAAAGAAACATTGGAGAAAATTTCCAATTGTTGCGGAAATTGCCCGTAGTCGACTAAAGAGGTTTAAAGATAGAGTTATGTACCTTACTCACATAAGATGTCTCGATTTTTAGGGATATGAGTGGAAGGTCACGGAATCCCAACAGTGCGACTAAAGGAAAGAAAGGGGAGAGATTTTTGCCTCGCATCTCTAATTTTTTGGTTATATTTGGTGCATTTAAATTTTGGGCCCGAATGTCTATATAAGGTCACCTTTGGAGATTTAAAACTGTTCGATTCGTTATTAAATCTTTAGAAAGATGGAAGCCAAAACTTCTCCTTTTCTTCCTCTTTGTTGACTATTGGGAGAGAAAACACTAGTTTTTTCTTCCTCCTAAATTATTTTGTTCACTTTTAATAGTTCTAGTAAGGCCGGAAGGAAGGGTTTGATCGATCGTTTAGTGTAGACTAATGTAGAGACGACTCTGGTTGTTCGAGCCTCCTCTGATTTTGTGCTACAAGCTTCAGGTGTAAGGTACATAATCTTTGATTGAATTATTGTTTTTCTAATCTCTTAGAGTTCTTAGTAATCGATTAGATAATTCTTATTTTAATCCGTAAAACCCAACAAAAAAAGGAACCAATGATGATATTTGATGTGAGGAATGAATGAAAGTATTGATTTTTATTTATAGGAGGAAAAAACAACTAGTTTTTTTTAACCGGCCATCGGTTAATCAGTGGCGTCCATGAATAACGGTGCTCGTAATCTAGCGATTGATGTTTAAATAAAGCCTAGTTACCGGGCGTTCGGTTACCGCAAGCCAGGATCGCTAACAGGTGAGGTGAATCAGCAAAAAGGCATGCGGACGTTCGGTTAATTAGCGGGCGTCCATTGCGTTAACGAACCCTTAGCGATTCGAACCGTCCGTCGAATCCGTAGCAGACATGTGATGGGACGAACTTTTTAGGCTACAAAATCTGTTTCACCCCACGCCCCGTTAGTAAGTGGGACAACAGCGAATATGGTGAACCAGGCGACAGGTGGGACTAACAAGCGGCCCACATGAATCATTATACCCAAACTTGCCCTCCCCAGCTGTAATCTGATCAAATTTTTGAAGAGCATTTTATTAGGAAACTAAATGTTGGGAAATGCATAATAAGTGTTGAGGACTATAAGCACACCCAAACAGTATTAAAATGTAGTGAAATGACTATTTTACCCTAAATAAAACTTCCTCAAACACTATACTTACAAATAGGAAGAGTTAAAATAGTCATTTCATACAAAAAAAAAAATTACTGTTTGGAGTGTGCTTATAGCATCCATGATAATAAGCCCAATAACTGTTTTGGCTTAGCTGGCTGATTGGATTTTCTTATTTCTAGTGAACTTAGCGTGATCCATCGTTTGTTAGATGTTGGATTTATTTAATCCGCCAGGTAGACATGGCAATCGAACCGGGCCTTGGTGGGCGTTCGAGGGCAAACCAGCAGTTGATTCAGATTGGCCCAGGGCCCACCAGGCCTGAGCAGGTCAGTTCGGTAACTATTAGGTCCGGATGGGCGGAGGATTGGACACAGGGCCAGCAAAAATTGAGCCTACCAAATGTCGGTGGGTGTCGGCCGGGCTGAGTTGGGCCGCTTTTGGCCTGTGCATTGCCGTTGCCTATGGAGGTGAGAAGAGTTGAGAACAGTGAAGCGGCTTGGTGAGTAGCGGCGTACAGAATGCCTTGACAGTTCGGGCCAATCACGAAGAAAGCTAAAAGCGGCATTTGATGAGCTTTGGCGTAGTATTGGTAGTTGGTCGGGTAAAGTGACTTGAAGCCAATGATGCTTGGGCGGGTCTTTTTGGATGTCACGACCACATTGGGGTGAGACACGGCGGACTCCCACGAGCGTGATGGGGAATCTTGAACCAATGGCCAAGAAGCGAAAATCACGATCAGCGTAGAGTAAGAAGAAGAAGGAAGCGTGCATTTTTTGTAAAGCTCTTCGTGAGTGCCGCACGTCGCTGACAAGACTTCGAGGAAGAAGCCCGACTAACTTTCAGGTACGGCGGTAAGGCGGGGGTAAGCGGCAGTGCGTTAATACCATAGCAATGTGACCCGTTACTCTCGAGGGTAATGGAATTTTACTGTTATAGCATTAAGTACCGTTCTACATCAAAATTGCGGCGTTATAGCGGAAGAAAGAATGCGAAATTTCGCAATCACAACATTCACAACATATCACGACATTCCTGACACCTATCCAAACACATCAAACTCTTGCGAGAAATAACATATATTAAGATATGCGACAAACACTTAGTTAATGGCGACACTAGTAACATAAATATTGTTCAAACTTGATGCGATAATAATCTAAACTTAAAACCCAGCAAGTTCAAACATAACATGAAATATAAATGATTCAAATATCAAATAAATTAAAACATTGTTTCAAACACCATAACATCATGCATATAGAATGTAACTTCATTCATGTGTTTAACCGCATCCCTTCTTAACCAATCAAAAGTCGGGGCATCATGAAATTTAGGTGGAGAGTGGGGCATCGTTAGAATTACCGGCATTTTAGGGCTTGGGGAAAATGTTGTGCGATCCTCTAAATCGCCGGGACTCCACCCATATGGATCTCATCGAACTCATATCGTTCAACATCCTCGGTCCTTAAATCGCATAAACATCCTTGCGTAACCGGTTATCTCGTGAGTTGCGCCGTTCTTACGATGATATGTTACCGCCGAAATTTTGTGAAAGTATCAACTAGGACTACGTAGTTTCAACGCCGGACCTACCGGTTCTTTGTAGGGGTGGATGCCTTGATGTGCTAATGATTACAAATGTTTGAAAACTTAAGCGTGGTGCAGTGAATAAACGGTACCATATTTAGGTAAGTGTGGTACCGTTTGATGAGTGTAGCATGACTTTTTAATGACATTTAAGTATTAAAATTTATACACTTGTCAAATTGAAACAAAATAGATATTTTATTATTAAGCACGTTCTGATTTATATATTCTTGAGCCGAGAGTTTACATGAGTTCATGATCAAAATTATACAAACTATCTAATCATCATAAACTGAATTCATCTTCAGTTCTTCTTTGTCGAGACTTTTCATCGTCTATTATAAATTTGCTCTCTTCGTCTTCTTTAATTTCTTCTCAATGTCGCTAAGATGATCGAATATATCTTTTCATTTCGTTCCGTGATAGAGTCTTTATCTTGCATATTATGCTCAAACCATGCGTCCGATCATCGCACACATACTTCAATGCTTGACTTGTAAGAAGTCTTGAGCGTCTTTAGCAGGTGTATTGTAAACCGCTTAAATCTTTAATAAGTTAACAACTATGTGAACATGTATAGAAAATATTTCTTTATCATCTTAGACAATATAGGAAACAAGGCTTCCTTACTCGCCATTTTAATATATCAAAGATTTTTATGTTATTTCGATTCGAGATCCAAGTAGTTAAATATTAGGTTAATTCATTAGTGTCTTATGGGCGATTGGATTAGTTTAAACCTAATATGCAAAAACATTTCTAAAGGTGATCATGTTGACTTAAGTATTTACCCAACTCCTTGAGGCACTTTAAAAGTTTGTACACACTATTTGAGGGTCTTGGTCTTTTTACACTTGTCTGTCACTTGATTGGTATTTCTTTATACACATGTTATACGTATAAGTTTGATTATCTTTAATTTAAAGGCGTGAGAGCATAAACATCTAACATGAAATTTTACTAAAAATCCGGTTTAATAGGCATTTTTATTTTTCAATTGAAAGCGGTATTAAGCGGACACATTATCAAATTAGTAATCTTATTCAAACGTTTGTAATCATTGGCACATACAGCGAGTATACCTTTAGAAATTTGAATATTGTTGTGTTTAGCAATCGATCTAAAATATATAATTCTCCTTTGTAAGACCAATCTTGATCGATCAGTGGCATGTTACTACGTTATATCAAAATCCAAAAAACACAATATCACGAGTCAAACACATTTTATAAGGCAAATTCATAGCGTTTTACCTAGAAGATCTCTTTTATTTTTAAAATATTTAAAAGCATAGCTTTGTAAAAGTATTAGGGATCGTATTGTTTGAGGATTAACGACATTGAATCCATTTGGTGACTTTCCTCCTGATAATTAAAAAGGCAAAAAACTAGATTACAAATTTTATAGTTTCAATCCTATAGTAAAATACTAAAAAAAAGTTTTCGGTTTGAGTGTCAATAGTTCCTTGTATACACCCTCACTTTATCTTTAGTGATCTTATAGCAAGATGACCGGTTTCCCACTTTATCCCTTCCGTTTTCCCGTGATAGAGTCTTTCTTCTGATTTAAACAAGTTGTCGTTTAAACTTCTGGGTTTTCCATGAAAATATTTCCAAATCAAAGTTTTGTCCTTTTATTGAAAAATTAGTATCAAACCAACCTTTAGAATGAGAGTTAATGGTATCCATGTCGATTATCATCCTCTAAATTAACATAATCATTAGACATCTGTATTATCGGCACTGACATTTTTAAAGATTACGTTTTGATGCCATTAATTTAGAAGAGCAAAATATCACAATTTATAAAAGTTGATAGCTAATACGAACCGGAGATGAGCAAGGTAAGATTGTTGATTACAACGAAGCCCACAACTTGAAAAAGAATCCTTGAGCTTCAAAGGCCAAACAAGTAATAATGAATAATGTTCTTTAGAAGTTGTTGTTGCTTTGAGATTGCTTAAGGATGATTGTGAGTTGTGAAGAAATGAAGGATGTTCCCCTTTTATAGAGCTCTTCATTTGTGGTGTGATAAATGAAGGATGGTATTGGAGGGACAAGCGTGGTACCGTTTAGATGAAATGGTACCTTTAGGTACGATTATATCCGTTTGGAACAAGCGGTGCAAATACCGATCAGCCCCGTGTGATCATACAATTTCATAAAAGTAGCCGTTGGAAACTAGCGTGAATGCTTAGTTTGATCCGACGGTGCCACGTCTAAACTTCCATATAAAGTAGTGGATTGAACGATTAGCGGTGGTCCGCTCCATCAATGGTACCGTGTGGGTTCTGATAGCCATTAACTATCAGTTATGGATTACCCGTGGTACCCGTCATTTGGTATGCCATTTAATATCAAAAAATGTGCGAAATATTTTTCTTTATCTATAAATAAGACCATTTTCATGTTTAATAATCACAATTCACAAGTTCACAAATCATAAGTATCAACAACAAGTTCATGAATCATGAGTTCTTATATTGAAGAAATTTCGGATGGAGTGTCATGCAAAGAGATTCTTCTGAGTTTATCATAGATCAAGCATGAAAAAATCGAGGAATCTGCTCGCTGTTGAAGGTGTGACTTTTTGCGGGGTGATTGTAAATAACTATTGAAGGCAGTATATGATGTGAAAATTGAAAATGGAAAGTTCGAGGATGGTGACGAAACACGCCATGTATACTTAGGTAGCTTTGAATTTGTTGATAGTCGCTGACTGGCCGTTGGTAACTTTGTAACTTTCAAGTTTCATCACAGAAAGAATTTGAGCGTGTCGTTGTATTGTGATACCGTTGTCGTTTGCAGCTATGAATAGTTTGCGAGAAAAGTACTATATCTTAAACTAGTTATTTGTAGTATTAATAAAAAGTTATTTCATTAAGAAATGTTATTTGGTGGTACAAGCAAATGTTACTTGTTCAATTTTAACCATGTTTAAGGTTCCAAGCGATTTTCTTAGTTAAATACCAACGGGGAGTACCGTTTAGGCAAAAAAATATATAATAGTTGTAAGCGAGTGCAGTTTAAATCAATGATGCCATTTTTTGAATCTGCTTGAGCTCGAAACGGAGCCCGGTATTCTCTTAGCGGACCCGGCCCGACCCGGGGTTCGTTAATGGGCGTCGAGCGATGGGAGCCGGTCCGGATTTGCCACGAAGTCTAGAAACTATTTAGACCCACATTCTTTGGAGGAGGTGTGTGTGGGGTGTCATAGCTCCTAAATTTTTTAAAAAGCAATTTTCTTAAAAAAATTAAATTTTCTGGTGTTGTTAGAAAATTAAGTTATTCGTTTTTCTAAATTGTGACATTTTTTTATTTGTATAAAATTAGTTCAATTGCCCCCAAATAAACTTTCTCGTTCCGTCACTATCCACAATAGGTGCATCAAAGTCCGGATGAAGGTCCCGATTATGTATGTTTTTGAAGCAAAGTTCAAGGGCTTTTATGCTACTTTCAAGGTCCAAAGCCTATTTAGATTTGATTTTTTAACATAGATATTTTGAAATCCTATAAATATAAATATAGAGATATTTAAGATTATTAACGAATGGAATCAAATCAGATTTGGACCAATCAAATTCAATTCATAAATCTAATCGAAATAGACAAAGCGAGTTGCGAATGCTTTTTTTTGGAACCCTGGTAGGACTAGGAAGAAAGTAACAAGTCAAGAACAAGATAGATATAAATTAATTCATGAAAATCATCATACCAGCTGCTTTTTCCCTAAACATTATATGGATGAACGTCACATACTACCACTCATTGAAAGTCAGAAAGGTTACAATGTTGTCGTGTACAACTAATCAATAAACCCACCACTTTTTCCTTTCGTTTTCCTTATTCATTTTTGTCCATTTTTACTGGGTAAGATCAATGAAAATTGTCATAATACCACTAACCTAAGTCGTACATGATGGGGGACACATTGTTTCTATTTGCCACATTTTCCTAGACAATCAAATATAAGAGGCAACGGATTTTCAATCAAGAAAAGTTTTAATCCAACAATGCCATTATATAATAATACAAACATGGCTTCCACAAAATCAATCATAAAATGGACAAAAAAGATTCCTTGCATGAGTGCATTGTGATTTTCTTAAGATAATTGTTCCTTTTATGAACTAAGCTTTCTTGTATCAAGTTGTGCGATTTGTTGGCCAGTAATAATGGATTTATGTTATAGGGTACTGAGTATTAACCTATGCTAATACATGTTCATAGGTCAGAATCATATTGTGAAAATTCTGAATGGGATTACACTATGTTAATTGTACTTTTTAGAGTGAAAAGGCTATGCAACTCATTAAGTACGAGAAATTAGTGCAGGACAATATTGAAATCCAACCATAATAATGTACTGTCTGGAATTTTTGTTTGCCACTAGATTGTGTAATAAGTGTGTAATAACACTTCATACAATGAGACACTTTAGATATCATTGAATTTTCGATTAAGGATAAATTTGGATGGATCAAATTGACACAAATATCAATGAATTTAATTTTTTTATATACAAATTAACATCCGTATGTGAAATTTCTAATTGTGTATATATGCTTACGACCATGTTAAAGTTTGGGTTATCGTTCATAAAACCTCAAATTTGTGCTAGGTACATATGTCTTCATATATGAGCGATATTTAGATTAGTTATGATTAAAGTTAGAGTGTTGCATGAGTCAATTTATCGATCCTGACAAATAATGTTAGATGAGTAACGATGAGTAATGGGAAATTGTTTGCTAAGTAACTTGCCTACTAGCCATCATCTGTAAGACTGTAACTATACATCGCAACTAAATTTTGGATCATATGAAAGATAGCAAAAGATTTGAGCCAACTACACTGTTAATGCATAGAAATAAAGATGCAGGGATGATGATGGCTTCAACCAAATTGAAATTAGGAGGAACTCTTGGTGGGAGTTTCCAAATGAATATTCAGAGCAAATTAAACCCAGTAATTTCCAAGTGGTGATTAAGATATTGCCGACATTATACTATCCTAACTACACTAATCATAGTGCCCAAAGCAGAATATTTATTACACACTCAGAAAAATAAATATACACAAATTTCAATCAAATCACCTTTTGACAATAGAAAAAGAAGAGATAAGTGGTGCCTTGAAATATTTTAAAAAGTAATGTCATGTTAAAGCTAATTTTCATCTTAATCTTGACCTCTTTTCCTAATTTTTCTATCTCATTAGAATCTGAATCTTGTGGTCATCCCAATTGAATTCCAATTGGTGTAGCATATACCTAATAAGAATTCTTATATCCTTTGAATCCCAAGCTAACTTAATATACTTACAACTAATTGGCAAAAGGAATTGATTCTTTCCGAATAATTGTATCTTATAATCTATCCCTGCATGACACGGTTGTTACTAAAATGAATATTGTAGCTCTTAGTTTGACACCTCTCATTACGTTATTTCAATGATAACTAACATTTTTTTGGGTGAAAATTCGGCCCTTGAAAAATCCAGCCCTTGTCATTTAGCGGAATTAATTGCAGTAGGAAAGTATAACCAAAGATAATCAAGGACGCCTTCGGAGCATAGCTCAACTGGTAAAAGAGCGAGAGTGTTAAATGTTACGCAAGTGGCAGAATCTCATATTGAAGTGGTCGCCCCTGACCAGTTGAGCCACATTTCGCAATTCACCTCCTCCGTCGAATCTCATGACAGGAACCTCGAGGAGTGTGACGGTTTCACACTTTTAAATATAATTAAGGACGAATAAAGGGGGAAATACCCGCCCACAGGTTTTCAAAATCCCCTTATACAAATATTTAACATTTGTTTTTCAGCCCTACAAAAGTTTACATTTAATCCTATTTGACTATTTTTTAGTTTTAACCCTTTACATTTTAATCAATTCTCTACATGAACATATTAAAGGATGGAATGATTGAATATAAGAATAACCATTCCAAATTCTACCACTTTAGATGGTTATTATCATAAATTCAGCTACCCATGATTCATTAATTGGTGATTGAAATTGAAGGAGAATCAAGTCAACAAATTAACGAAATCCAATCTTATTAATACTGAAACTGGATAAAAGGACCATTTGACTAAGGCATCGAACTTAAAAAAGACATGGCCCCATCCATTCTCTCACAATTCATCTTCTTGGTTGATTCTCACCCTTTCTCTTAATTAGAAGTGGAGAATTGATATATTCGAATTGACTAAAGTGATGAGATACTATATTAATAAACTAATTTGACCCGTTGTTAAGGAGGAAAGTGATCACTAACTTTCTTTACTTCACTATATATAGATATTTAATTCCATCCTTATTCAATTTTTTTAATTGAAACGATGATTATTCATTCATAAACTGTAGAATTATTATAGATACAATTGAATAAGGAGATATTTTTATATCAATTGAACATAAATACTTAAAAAGAAAGATAACTTCATAATCTGACGTCTTTCTTTCTGGCGCCAGTAATGCTTGATATCATCTTCGTCATAGTATATGTCTTGACAAATTAGCATCTATTAAAATATATCGATTGGAAGATCTGAAAGAAAGAATATTAATCCAAATAGAATAAAAAAAGCTAGTAAGCTGTGTAAAAAATATATTCAATTAACGAGATCATGACTTCTAGATTATTAAAATAAAATAGAAAATATTGAGGAAGAAAACCTGCAAAATATTGGTTATTAGTCCCCAAAGGGGTAGTTTCTTGTTGAAGAAGTTTTGTTGGGGTGATTGTTTAAAGAGAAAAGATGTGAGGGAAGGGGAAAGAGCATCCTTATTCAAATTTTGTTTAAATGTATAGTGATCACAGAAAATATAAAATTATCTACCACATATATAATGTCCCCAAGTAAGTTCCACGTCATCAATAAAATTAAAATCGTGTCATATTTTGTGAATTGCAAATCACCTTCATACCATATATTATCTATACTATATATATCCTATATATAATGTGGGAAGGTTAATATATAATACTCCACCCGGTGCGTAGCCTAGAGTATACACACAATTCAAAAAAAGATAGAAAAAAAGTAATTAAGCGGTCGTGAAAATGCTAGAATGATGGTAAGCTATATGTTGGTTGATTGATAATTTAATAAAAAAAGTAATAAAAAGTAATATTATTGAAAATGTAGGCGTTAATTTTACATCTTTAGAATATGAGATTAACGTATCAGATTTTTTTGAGCTAGAGGACAAGTAAATGTCACGGAGAATGGTATTTGGTGAAGCCTATCTATTCAGTAAATTATCAAGTGTGCCAAATTATAACATTTCCAAAATTATAACATTTACCGTCATCCTCAATTTTGCAACTTCTCAAATGCTTTAATCCGGTGACCTTCACTTCTCTTGAAATCTTGGAATATTTGATAAAGGTAGAGAGTGCTAAATGTTAGCGTCTCTTACATTGATGGTATTCTTGATGAATGTGTTGAAGTTGCAAATGGAGGGATGACATGTAGGATTCAGTCAACATAGTATTAATTCATATTGAAGTGGTTTTAAACTGACTCGTCAAAGAACGATCCATGATTCGCCTCCTCAAATGAATAAGTCTGGCCTCGAGAGTATTAGTGTGGCAGTTTCACACTTACGCTCTCTGCAAAAAAGGAAAGAAGCAACTCTATTTCATTTTCTACTGTATGGATTCTAATATTTTCTTATCTAATAACCTTCTCCATTTTTCTTTTGTTCATCTTCATCTCAAAAGAATGAGTTGCAACTTGAACCATTGGTGGTTATGACGAGAGGTTTAATTTGTTTAGATTTAGAAGACTTTGCATGCTATTAGAGCATGTGCATCAGATTGCCTAAAGAAACTAGAATTAGGGTTGGGAATCATTAATTAAAAATTAGTCTTTTAAGTTCTCTACCAAAATAAATTCGAGATTAAAAACTAAGGTATTAATAGCTCTCTTGGCGCCACAAATTTATAATTTTTTATTATTTTTTTAATGAGTAGAGTGAATAGTATAGAATACTAGCAAGAACATATATCAAAAAGCTAAATCCCAGTTAAATGATGTACGGAAATGTATTTAAAAAAAATTAAGGAAGCGATATACATGCTCTTAATCGACTTGTACAACATCTTTGAGGCTAGAACTTAGAAGTAATAATTATAGAACTATTTAATATGTGCATGTTTGTCCAACCTATTTTCGTCATATATTACAATGAAGTTGCATATTTGATGAGAATTATTTCGCTTAAAATAGTAACTTGATCACAAGGCTGGTTGCATATTTGATGGAAACTAAGTAGTTGGTGGTAATATATAAATATACAAAAATGAATTTATGAATTAATCTCTTTTTAAATAATGCATTGAATGAATTTTTTATATGGACTATACACCAATAGCTAGTACGAATAAAAAGAAGGAACAAATTTTCAACTTGATTGGTAAAGATTAATTAGGTAATGGAAATTGGATGCTGAGTAATTTCTCATTGAGAATACAGTGCTGTATGTTTCTTTTGCTAGCTCCATCGAAATGGCCAAAACATCTAATTTAAATTAAAATCATCACCAATAAGAGAGATATAACTTTGAATTGGTAATTGAATTATCATTGGTGGACTTTGCCTTCATCTATTTTCATTTTAGCCACTTGTTACATCAACACCCAGCTAGAAAAGTGGACAAATCACATGATCCAAATCATCCAATATACCACGAAAGGATCTCAATCTATTTTGACTACTTGATACTGACTATATACAACTTGTAACTGCAATTATGCAGCCAACCTACAATTGATTCTGCCTTTTCATGCACTAAATAGAAAAGGGAAAAAGCAAAAAAGTTGGAAGAGTTAATAGGATGCTACACTTTCATGGTGTGGTCCTGGCATTCAGCCGATTCTCTCATTATTTCAACACCCTTTTGACTTAGAGCTCCATCTTCTTCGGCATCAAAACTAGCGTGGACACTGTATAGGACATATACGAGCACAGCAAGGCCCGAGAAGAACCCGAATCTGACATACGAAGGTCTATCTAATGAACCTAATAAGAATATGTTGAGATATATCGATGCAGATGGAATCCATGGCATGAAAGGAACTCCCCAGAACTCTGGTTTACGGACTTGAGGGACCATGAGGTTGAATAAGTAGAGAATGCCTATGGCGATGGCGCTACAGGCACCGAGAACAAAGGCCTTGGGCTTTCCTGGAGGTGCGAATTGCCAGATTACTGTGAATATGATTGAGGTGAATGATAAACAGAACAAGAAGGACAACGTAGGCCATGGATTTGTAGTTCCAACCGAAACATATCGCCTATAAATAACAGCATTTGCTACCATACAGAAGACGAAGAGTGTACCAATAGAGACAAGGTTAAGCAGGATGTTTAGATCAGTGAAAAGGGCAATTGCAGCAGTAAAGATTCCTGAAAAAAGATACATAACATCAGTAACCAGAAAAGAATTAGAGATCTATGAGAGGCATCATAGACAAATAATATCTCCTCAGAAGTCATTTTCAGTAAAGTGGCAATGTCAACAAGAACTACTATTTCGAAACAGATAGAATTCTCAATTTTCCATGTTACAATAAAGCTGAATTTCATTGAAAATAATACTGAATTAGGTCAGAGTACCATTTCCTATGTCCATAGTGTTCCATGAAGTAAATTATCCCAATATTGCTGCAATTTCTTTAGTGTAATAGTTGTAGATAGTAGGAAGGAGGACAAGTACATATTCCAAATCAGGCATGAGACCTATTGAAAATATTCCCTTTAATAACCAAGTATTCTGGTAGATTTTAGTATATTTTCAAGAGAATTCCCCTAAAGGATAGCTTACATTACCACCATGAATAATTGGATTCTCATTCACTTAGAAACAATTCTTTTAGTTAAAAAAAGAAAGAAAGAAAGAAAAAAGAAAAGAAAAGTGCTTCTACAGAGTAGTGACAATCACAATCTAAGATTTAAAAATGCAACTACAATAGAACAAAAATAGAAAGGTTAAAGCAACTGAGGTTGGATCACTTGCATGCTTTTTCACATCACTCGGGGGCAGAGCATAGTTGGGGCTGGCCTTGGCCATGGAATCTTGAACTTTAGGAAATGATATTTTGTACCTTATTATATCTTTTAAAATCAAGAATATATATCATTTGACAATCCTAATTTTTTTTTTTTGCCCCTGTCCTCACCACACCTTTCTAGGCTTTCACATTTGTGATGGTCCCCTACCTGATGGCGTAACTACTTAAAAGTATAATATACCAAAACAGTCAACTTATAATGAGATGCAATATATTTGAATGGTCCCCAAACAAATAAGTAAATAAATAAGCGAAAGAAATAGATCATCATCGACTGATCGTAACACTTTGTGATATTATCCTACTATATTAATTTAGCAAATTTATATACAACATGAATGCATTGACAGAAATAGGGATGTAATGTATCACCATCAGTTAATAAATGCAAGCTCCTTCCAATTAATTTGAGTTTACTATTTCATTTTTTGAGACAAGTGTGTGATCATGATTAACATTTTATTTATATACTCCATCCGTTTCTTTTAATTATAAATTCTGATCGACATGCGTAGATTAATAAAAATAAAAAATAGTCAAAGGAAATTACGTTAAAATGTAAAATATATCGATTAATTTGAAGCGCATATAATTGGTTGGTTGATAATTTAATAAGAAAGAAGTAATCGAAAAGTATATTGAAGATTAAAATAATTTTACATCTTTAGAAAGATAAGTATTTTAAAATAAAAATTAAGGTTAGAAGAGCCAAGTAAAAAAATAGTAGGGAGTAGTAAATCATTAACGTATATAAAAGTGTAAATAAGGATTGTGTTTCTTCCGTTTCTTCCCATTTTCTTGATAATAATCTTAAATTAATTCTCTCTAAAATCTAAAGTTAGACAAAATATAATATCTTTTAATTAATGAATTCCACCTCTTGGTGTCTTCATGAGTTACAATAGAGATGCTTCTTATTAAATATTAATATATTTTATGTGAACTATTATTATTATTATTATTATTATTATTTATTATACTATATGTTAGTTAAATAATCATATATTTTGTGTAGAATTATTATTGATATATTACTATTGTTATTATTATTATTGTTATTTAATTTCCTACATATATGAATTTTATAGATTGAGATAAAGAATTATACTTTTTAAATCATACCCGATTTAGCATAAAAATAAATAGTCGGTAATATATATTAATGATCGATTAAATTGATATATTTAATTCAGTATATCAAGTTGTTAAAGTAATATTTGTATCTACCATTGGGCGATACCGATTTGGTATAGTTGATTCATCTTTCTTCCGATCCACTCATTACAAATGTCGCGTTAAGTGGATATGATTCTGGAAATGTATTAGTAGATGACCTTGGCCTTGATTCTGGCTACAAACTAATATGTAATATATCTTTTTATATTCTTTTTGTAGAATTACTGTTACTGTTATTATTATTACTATTACTAATTATCCTTTTGAATCATAATAGATGTTAATAATTAATAATTTTAGTTTCAGTTAACAGATAATGATAAAGTTATATCAGTATTATGATTCCAAATAAATTATTTTCACCGAACTGTGTACAAAATTGGAAAAACTTGCGGTGAGAGTAGATAATAATATTGTTTGACATAACCATGTAAATAGCAAATTTTCTTCGTTTCTTCCCAAGAACTTTTATGTATTATAATCGTAAAATAAAGCATGCAAGTGGAATACCAAATCATTTTTCTTAATATTATCATTATATAGATAACATGTTATTGTTAGTTGATGAAATGTCGAAGTTTAGAACATGTTAATATGATTAACGTGTCTGTAAAAAAATCTTTTCTTTAAGTTGAAGGAAAAAGATGTGAGATGTTAAATAGATATGGTCATTTAAATTGAAATTTTATCACATGACTAATTATATATTCGTTAAGTATAATTGTATTTGATTGATTATTATTGAATAATGTGGTACGGATGTTGATATTATATTATTAATGTTTTGCTAAAAAATATTATTATATACACGATTGACATATATTATTTAAGTTTATAAAACCTTATTATTTTTGTTGAATATGTATTAATAATAATATATTACTCCCTCCAATCCAAAACAATTGACTTTCTCACATATCGAGGTAAATCTTTAATCTTCAATTACTCTTTAATTATATTATTAAAAAAATTAAAAAATTAATATTATGAAAGTATTTTAAAAGACGAATCAATTATATAATTTTATATTTTTAAAATAATGAATAATTAATAATTAATAGTCAAAGTTGATATCGAAAAAGTCAACTGTCCCGATTATTTTGGATTGGAAGGAGTAATAATTTAAATCTTATTACTAATAAAATTATACTATTATCCACAAAAAGTAACACAATTAGGTACTATAATTGATACTAATGATCTTTTTAAAAAATTATAATGATACTGCTTTATCTGTAATTTTTCATCTTTATATTTAAAGAGTTATTACATTGATCAGTATTAAAACAAAATAAAAATATTAATTAAAAAATCGAAGAATTGTAAGTTTTTAAACAATTTTAAAATAATTCAATTAAGCATAAAAAATGTATCGAATATTTGACAGATTAATAAATAAATCATGGCGTCTCTTTTACTAGTAATACAAAAGTACTATGGTGAAAAATATTTTCATTGACAAATTCAATGATATAATTTTATATTTATCGCAATGAAGGAATAAAAAAGTTCCATTTATCGAAGTTTCTTTTGGCTAATAAAAAACATCAATTAAAATCAACTAAAGTTAGCATCTAATTTGGAATGCTAAATCAATTTCGTCCAATTCAATTTAATTAACGTTTTTGTTTTTCCTTTGTCAATTTTTTTATCATCAATTACTTTTTAGTTATATTGTGAAAAAATTACACGAAAAAACTTTTAAAGACCGATCTAGTGGTATCAAATTATAATTATTACAATAGTAAATAAAAATTAATTGATGGTTAAATGTTGATATGAAAAAACAAAAACTTCAACCAAAATGATGGAGGGAGTACTTGACAAAGTCGTCACTTTCACATCAGCCCATCAGGCATCCAGCCAAAAAAAGTTATGGTTAGAAGAAAATGACATATCCCATGAACAAAAACCAAAGTGGACCCCAAAACTCCTCAACAGCAAAACTTAATAAACAGTTAAACCACACACAACATATCATATCAAATGAAATAAAGGCTCCATAAAATGTCAAATTTATTATAAAGTGACCATAAGAAAAGAATTTTAAATTTCGTTTTTATTATAACGTACCAAGGAAAGCGGAGGCGTGAACAGGCGTAGATGTTTTAGGATGGACCTTAGCAAACCATGTAGGGACTACACTAGACCTCCCGATCACACACATGTAACGTGCCTGACCCAACATCGCCACCAACAAGGACGTTAATATTCCAAAGCTTGCCCCTATGCCGATCACATTTGATACCCATTTCCATCCCTCTGATCCTCCTTTAAATGCCCCTGAAAACGGTGCCTCCGGATCGATCATATCCATTAAAAAATTCAGTAAGATGTTTTACATGTAACATTACAAAAAAACAAAAATGAGCTATCAACGATTAATCGTGTGAGGTTGTAAAAAATTAGTGTGTCACACTGAGGAGTGGAGCTAGGATTGATGTAGGGTGAATTAAATAGATAAAAAAAATAAAGTAAAGTATATAAAAGTACCATATCATAAGGAAGAAGCATGGACATAGAAGCGGCCATCAAGCAATAAAGTATAGTGACAAGGACCACAGAGCCCGAGACACCAATAGGTATATCCTTAACTGGATTCCGGACCTCCTCAGCCATGGTTGAAACGGCGTCATATCCGATATAGCTCAAATAAACCATAGCTGCACCATTGAATACTCCTGAAACTCCATATGGAAAAAACCCAGCAGCATGCTTTGATGAGTCTGCAGGCTGGGAAAAATTCTTCCATTCCCCTCTCCAGAACCCCATTGCTATCACAAACACAATAAATATTATGTGTAACGTCGTTAACACCATGTTTAGCGTCGAACTCTCTCTTGTACTGCAAAATTATTTTCCAAATCATTAGTGTTTTAAATGTAAAAATGGTTCCCCCATCTGTCTCAGAATTCTATAGAAAATACAAAAAAATACTACTCCGCAAAAGATTTATATGGAAACCACGTATTTTAAATTCACCTAGATTCACCTTAATTATCCTTCACAAAGGTTAATTTTAAAATTTAACATCACCTAGATTCACCCCGATCCAAACAGACCACAAGGGACAGTTGCCTTTCCTAAAATTTTAGAAAATGTTTTTTACTAATAAAAAACAGAATTTTGTCCTTCGTTTATTTCAAAATTAAGTTCCGACCCCCTAAATTGATATATTTTTCTTCATTTATCTAATATTAATTCATTTGTCATCTCTATATAAAATTTATGTTCCGCCACTACTTCATCTCTATCCAAACCCAAAACAGTAAAGTTCAAAGTCATCAGTGGAAACAATTATTGATACACTTTTAAATAAAACTCCATACTTTCTTCTCCTTTAAATAATACTCTGTAGATTACTGAAAAATGGCAGAAATTGGGGAAATCACCTGTAACAAATGACTAACGTAAGCAGTAAGACCACAGCTACAGCTACCAAATCAATCTCATTGAAGCCTTCTGGTAAAGCATTAATTGTAAATCTTAACTTGGTATTTGTTGATAAACCCATTGCCGTCCCCAAATAAGCCGTGAAGCTTCTCGCTACAGCGGCGTTTGATAATACATAATCAATTATCAGATTAGCTCCAGTAAGAAAAGCCAGAAACTCTCCTGCAATATCAACATTATGCTAAGTATTTCAGCCATATTTATCTTACTCGCTCCATTTCAAAAATATCGTCCAGATTTTAGTTTTAATATTGACTTTTTCAATTTTGAACTCAAAAAAATATTTAGTCAAAAATATATTATTTTCATCCTAATTTACTATTAACATAATAGTTTTCATTCTATCAATGCTAACTTTGAATTAAGTTGATAAAGTTTGTTCTATAAATCAAGCAAAAAACAAACACATATCGATTGCGAAAAATAAGTTAAGGAACAATTTAATCAGACCAAAAGTGACACGGATGTAGCTGAATGCGCCACCAGCCACGGGCATATCAACCGCGAATTCAGTGTAGCAAAAAGCGGAGAGAAGAGCACACAAGCCAGCAATGGCGTATGATATCACTACTGATGGACCCGCGTAAAGCCTACTGGCTCGACCCGTTGTGACGAAAACTCCTGCCCCTACCATTCCTCCCAGTCCTAGTCCGATAAGGTCGTACCTATAATATACTTACTATAATTACATTCAATTACAATCACTATCAAATCACAATAATATACCCTCCAGACTGCCTAGTTTTGACTTCAAAAATTTAACATATAACATATTTAATACTCCCTCCATCCCAAAATCTTACCAATGTTTTCCTGTTTGAGAAATCCCAAAATTAAGTCTTACATTGTAAAGAACGAAAAAGGTAACATATACACAAATATCAATTTTCTTGAACTTCATGGATTTTGGGATGGAGGTATACTAGAAAAAGTTTATTTGTTTACTAAAATATATATAAACATTGTACAAGGAAGACAGGTTATGGGAAATGAAATAAAAATGAGGGAAATGAAGGAGTATTTCGAGACGAATGAAAAAAAGTGAAGGTGGAGAATTTCAAGGAGTATTTTGGAAAATGAAAAAATAGTGAAAGTAGACCATTTTCGGGGAATGAAGTATACAATCTTCGGGGAAATGGAGTATTTCGAGATGGGTTATGGAAAATGAAAAAAGAGGAAAAGTAGACAATCTTCACGAAAACGAACAAGTATGGAATAATATCTGTAATAGTACCATTTTAACGTTCTTTTCATTTCTTGGCCCGAGCGAGTTCGTACACGGTTGGTTTCGTCGAAGGTGGTGGAGACTGAGGTGGCGCGGCGGGAGAGGCGGGAGGGGGTATCGGACAGGGCTTTGAGGTATGAGGAAATGGAGGAAAATGAGGAGGAAGTTTGTTGAGACATTTGGGCTGACTACTATACTCTCTGTTTTTGAGGTTGTTTTGTTGTGAAATGGGATGAGGATGTGGGAGCTGGTTTTATAACACACCAAAGTAGACCCACACCAAGATATACACAATCACACTCATAAAGACCTCATATTGGATGGGAACATTGAAAGATGGTCCCTTGTATTTCGAATCAATTGTAATCCAAACGATTGAAACTTTATTTGGTTTTGTATCTCGATTTGATTCGGTTTTATTTGTTTTTATTGGACATTTTTACCAATTATTCAATTTTATGTGCTTTTATTGGTTTTTTTCCTATTATATTCGATTTCATATCGTAATGATTCTGTCTATTTTAATCGAACGCATATATATTTCAAGTCTCCTTTTGAGTCTAGAATTTCCATATACTTTTTAATCGACGTTTGAACAAGATACCCATGAGTCTTTTCATATCGATTTTGAGTAAAATTTCAAATTCCATTTTCATACAAACCGATTTTCGAATCACTTCAAATCTATTTTGGAAGCAAACCGGTTATATAGAAATTCAATTAGAATCGACTTGTTAAAACTCTAGTTGGAGGTCATTTCTTAAAGTTCCCAAAGAGTTATGGTTGGGATAAATAAATAAATATGGTGGGAAGGTAGCATCATTTGATCTAGGAGTTCACTAAATGAGTTTAAGAGTTAAATCACTCACCAACTATTTAGCCCAATCGATACTTGGTAGTGTCCTAATAATCTTAGTTCATTAGATTAAGAAGGTGTGGGATTCTTGGAATGGAAGAGTAGAATGTGGAGTAATGATATAAATTGTAAGGATAACATTATCGATGCTTAATAAATTAGTGATATTGCTTCTGCAAGACGTATATGCCATGTTGGAGTATTATTTAAATATTTAACTGCGGGTTTAGTATTTACAAAAAATAATTCAGGGATCACTTTACAGATTTTAGTCCTCACTTGTTAGCTTTTAACAATTATATGGACTTGAATTGTCATATTCAAATGAAGAAACTTGATGATAGTAATCACAATAGCTTAGCACTTAAAGACAAAGATACTTATTATGAGCTCAATTAGATTCTGATTTCTTTATCTTTGTCTTCTTCGATTTTTTTTGGCTTGTCCTGGCATTTTAGCGTTAATTAAAATGATTAAGAATGAAGTATATTTTAGCTATATCCTAATCAATAATAAAACAACAATTAATAAATGTAATTTTTTAATACATTATTAAGGGGCTTAAAAGGAAAAGTAATGAAACATTACATTAAAATTCTAAAGTGACAATTATTTAAAATAAAAAAAAAAATTTGATAGGATATGAGGTAAAAAAAATGAAAGGAAGTAATATAATTAGAATTTAGTAAACAATAAGGATGAAATTAGTGGCCCAATCAGGAAGTTGATAAATGTATGATTGTTTGTTCACAGCTAGGCACGGGGGTGAATTTCAAAGATGTTGGTGTTCCCAAGAACATCCATAAATTCGAAAATGGCTAGGTTGGTTTAAGTATCGTTTAGAATTGTGACTTGTTAGCGAGAATTAAATGCGTTTTGAATGGAGGTCGCATTTGAATGATGATAATGGTTTTATTTAAATAAAATGGGACACTATCTTAAATTAAAAAAACAGCAAAATAAAAGAAAACTTCAGCTACAACAAAATAAAAAATTCACGATGAGATTACATCTTGAATTAATGAAACAAGCGTACGCGTAAGAAAAATAAATTATTCTGAAAAAAAAAATAGTTAAGAAGACTCGAAGATGGGCTGCCTAGTAGAAGCAAAGTTTGACACTAGTTTTTAATTAATAACTATTTCTTGAGAACATTCATTTTTTCTTCAAGAATATTGTAGACAATCACCTTTAGACACATAAGTATTGTTTTGAAAGCGTTTCATATACAAGACACGTATTATTCACGAAAATTTAAAACAAAAATACAATTATTAGTGTATGAGGTTAATACCTCTCCTTATATTCTTTTCGTCTCAATGTAAATAATTATTTATCAAAAAAATTTATTTTTATTATAAGTGATTGTTTCTTTTATCAATATAATTTTTTATATTAAAGTTTGTTTTGTCGCCTTTTCATGAATGAAGCACATATAACTCAATACTACTTCGCTAAACACATATTATTGAAGCCTTTATTTTAGTTTAATATTAGCCACATCCACTCTCTACATATATTTCTTATTTTAGATATATTCTTTTCGAATTATCTATAAGCCCTGCCGTGAATAATGACGTACAATGACTTTATGACCTTTTAGCAGCCTTGAGTGGAAGACAAATGAAATGTTTTTTGAAACCCATCTCTATATTTAGTTTTAAGGAGTTATCTGATAATTTAAATTCCTTTAGATTTGATTTTTTAATTCCTAAAATATTTTTATTCTAGAACTATAGGTTGTATAGATATAGTTAGCTGTATTCCGGAGTAGTTTGTATTTAACTATGTACATTAATGCAATGTTCTATCTAAAAAAAAAGTTTATTTTTGTCTCCTTATATTTTTTTATTGGTTGATAACTGACTGTCTTTTACTAAGCAGTGTATAATTAATAATTTTAACATTCGTTTGTTGACTTGACTATACAGATGACAAGGGTCCAACGAAATCACTAAGATGGGCCTTTTAACAAACTCTATATATGGGCTATAGTGTTCATGGATCGCAAGTCATCCTATGGGCTATGATTCCTATCAAATCTACATCCTCCTTTCAAAGATAATTCAAAGAGTAATTATCACATGTCGGTATGTCACAATAAATTATTCCTTTTTTATATTATCAAATATCATTTATATATATATATATATATATTAATAGGATCTACGGTCGATGATAACGAAAGATGCGTCTTGGGTAGCGCTGGAATAATAACGTGTCTCTGCACACCCAAATTATATCAGTAGTATAGCCAATGAAAATATTAGTAAGGATCCGTAATGACGCCAGCGGTCTGGCCATAAAACTGCTGTAAACTTGTGATATTACTATTATATTTTATATATGTTATTGAAATATTTGCTAAAATAATTATTTTTCTCTTTATTGTAGGAAGTTGAAAGTGCACTTGTAGTTCGTTTGTGAATCCAAGTGTACAAATATGTAGGAACAAATAAAGTTTTATTAGATAAAAACCCCAAAACATGTCGTCCAACTTCATCTACATTATCTTCTTCTTCTTATTCTATTGGATATAATTATTCCCTTAATCATTATGTATTGAAGATAGTCTTAATGGAACACGAAACTAAAATAAATTAAAAATTTCAGAATAGTTTCAGATATTCATTTCTTCGTATATTTATATAGTTCTGATATTTAAGGCCTATTTAAATTTTATTGAATTAAGCGAGTAAACAGAAATCGTTTCTAAATTAAGTCATATATATGTTTCGAAAATGTACTTAAATTAGATTAAAAACGTAATAGAAATATGAAAAAGGTCAATTAAAATGTTTTTGAGTGTATTTTTGGTTCGTCTGTCCACCTAAGTAACAGCTGACTACAGGAGCATGAATGTATGTGGAATTAAAATGTAAAATTAAAATTTAGTAGTATAGTATGGTTGTAGGTGTATTATTATTACTTAATTGATCATTTACGCTTACATCAGGAACATGAATGTGCAATTAAGTACTACGTATATTTTATTAATTGGTCATTGAAAAATTACTATGCTTTTTTCCAGAAGATTCACAACTCATAATAACTCTTTCTTGGACATGGTTATTCATGATCCCACTCTCACTTTTATATTCTATCAAATGATGTTGGTTTTTGGTTTTCTTAATCAATACCAGATTATATTAAGAGCACTTTCTTTAATAGGCATTAAGACTATCATGGTGATAAGATTGCCCCCTCTAAAAATCGACAAAAGAATATGAGACTCCAAAAACACTTTAATCTGATTGCAAGAATTAGTGAATTAGGACATGTCTTAGTGCTCTTCTTGATCATTTATTTGGGACATTGAGTAAAAAGGTAGTGAACTAAATTTGTCATTTTCGACCACATACATAACAATATGGGATTTGATTGTTACTACACATTAAATGGTTTTGGGGAAATGAAATTAAATACTGAGTAAATGCATTTTAAATTACTCATTTATGCTTGAGTTAGTTCTCATGTGCATAACAGCATATAAGGAGATGTATTGTCGTGAGGCCGCGTCACCATTGGATGTCGGTCGCTGTGGTGCGGCAGCATCGGCGTGAGTTCGATCGCATGACAGTAATTATTCTTTGAATTGATGTCTGCCGGTGTTGCGGGGAGTTGTCTATCTTGAAGCGTATATGTAAAATTATTTCTGAAGGGCCGTCGAAGCCTTGTCTACGGATGCCTCCGTTGGTGATGAAGCCCAAGCGCGTGCGGGAAGCGCCGTTGAGCGTATCCAACGTATATAAGGAAGATGTGTACCAACTAATTTGCTTGGTATCCGCCCGGTAATTAACAAGAAATATTGACGTGTTTATCTTTCCAACAGAGTTGTATATGAGTCAAGCGGAGCTAAAAACATTTTAGCTCCATTGATGATCATATCGAGCCTAAAAGCGAAGGTTCATTCCAGTTCGATTTTTAACTTACCTTTGAACTAAATTAGGTTGAGTTCGAACTAAACTGTGATCAATCTTCGTGATTCAATCACTAAATAAGAAAAATTATAACATTAAAAGCAAAAATACTTTCTTCATTTTTTTTATTTGTCGTTCAAGCCATTTGCACATAAATTAAGGAAAATAATAGAAAAAAAGTACATTGAAAATATAAAATGATAATTATTTGATCACATATAAATATTATAAAATCAAGTATAATTTTTTATCCTAGAATAACAAATATTTTGAAATAAAATATTTAGCCTAGAATAACAAATAAAAAATGAAAAGAAATAGAGAGATGGGTTCCAGATAATAAGCCTAAACAAATGATGCAAGCTCTCAATCTTCTTTCTCATTTATTACTAAAAATTGATGTAAACGAAAGGAAAAGGAAGAGTAATGAAAAGGGTGATGTAATTTTTAATTTTTAAGGTTTAAATTTAGTTATAAGAGTCCCAAACATATCTGTATTTTATAATTTGACTCAAAATCTCATTCAAGGTGGAATTTCAAATTTATACTTTTAAAAAAATGAATTTCTACCAAAGTTAATAATCAAAGTTGATGACATGAGAATTTTGAAAGGATGACGTTAGTTTAAGGGGTAATTTGAAAAGATATAAATTTAAAGAAAACATAAAGAAGGTCGTCAAACTTTGAGGAGGGAAATCCCTAAATTAATTAACTAATTGATCAACTTATAATTTTCATACAATTAACTTATGAGATAATTTAAACTAATCATATACATGAACATGATGGATGAAACTTTATAATTAATTATATATGATTAAACCACGATTAAATTCAACAAATCAATTTAGTTTCGATATGATTGTATGAAAAAAAGATATTATTTAATTTATTGTTTTTTGGTTGTCTAGCTATTTTGTCTTTAGACAAAATTGTGAAACAATGTCAGAAGTGTGCGGCCAAGTATCGAAACAGTTGATAGCAGTTATTCTGAAATCAGCATGGAATATTTTTGGGATTTTGGTGATTTTGGTAATATTTGGAAAATGTTGCATCCTATAGTATATGAGAATGACTTGGAGTATTTCTCAAACATAAAGATTGATCGTGATCGAGAATCAACAAGAGTTTGTGTTTCAAATTAGTTAAGATTCAATTTGAGGAGTTTTGCAAATAAGAAAACTTTGTAATTGGTTGAAGATCTCGGTTTTAATTAAAAGATCTTTCTCGGCGAAATTAAGTTTTACGAGATTTGGCCGAGTATTAGAGATGGTTGGAGTTGTGTATTAAGGAAAGGTATTTTATGATGGAAAATACTGGATATATGAGTATACACTTTGATCCATAGTCAGGGGACAAAATTAAGTACTACGTTTATTAAATAAACGTATATTTCTGATATATGAATAAGCGAGTACTTACATTGCGGTGAGGTAAATTCACTAAGGTTCCACACGCTAAATTCTAGCGTGAATTTAAAACTTCCTCGGCTCGCTTGTTGTAATGTGATACATTATGATATCTGGTTAGTCATTACCGGGAGGGTTGAATCGAGAACTAATTTATGTAATGTAGTGAACAAAATGAGAAAAACCCCAAAATTCTTGGGAGAATTTCGGCGAGGGCGGCTACTTTAGGGTTTTGTGATAAAATTTTCTAAAAACTTTGATGAAAAAACCTAAAGTTTGCTTATAGGGCTAGGTTAAAACAAACTTAGATAAGCAATCGATGAAATATTAGCTTGACTCGTGCTTCATTAGTTCGTTAAGACACTAATGAGTTGCTAATGAAGTTGAACTATTTAATTAAGCTAATTAAATAGTAATGAGTGATATCAATAATCTTTGAGACTATATCGATAAATACTAAATCACTCGAATCAATTAAATAACTATTTAATTGATTACACATTTATTCAATCGATATTCTACATAAAATGTAGAACCACTTGTAATTGAAATACATTTTCTCGATTATATAGTTCTCTTAATTTCATACATGAAATATAACTCAACGTCCTTTGTATGTGTGTGACATACAGGCTGGAATAATGATAAGTTGTATAATAATAATTGACCAATTACTATTATTATAGTAATGAGTAAGATCTAGCAATGGCTCATAACCCCTTAAATTATCATGAGAACCAGCTAGTATTATACAATTACTAAGTTGAACACTAAGTTGATAATCTCATTTTAACTTATTTGGTAAATGAATTGATACAATTATCATGTGGGCACAATAAATGGAGATCCAGTTCTAATTGATTTCAACATTTTTATTTGTCCATATCGAATTCTTTGTGTGAAGACTTGGAAGCACTAATGTGTCTCTACGCTATATAAGGGCTTTCGAACACAAGCTATGAAGTGTGTCGACATATTGTATCATAGAGGTGTGTTCTTGTGCTGTGGGCTATTGAGAGTTTAGTGTAGGCTATTTTGTGTTAGAAGAATTCTCTAAACTACAACTAATGTATGGTTGTTTACGATGCTGTTATAATGATCATGAAATATATTGTTAAATGTTGTAAATTGAGCTAGGAGAGTGTTAGCGTGAGGATAGAAGTTAATGGGAGCTGGTTTTCTAGCTTATTTGGAGTAGAGTAGGGCGAAGTAGAATATATGGAACATATTCGTATAAGTCCCTTCTTGTAATTTCTTCAAAGTTATAGTGGAATCCTTCCTTTGAATATTGCCCCCAGGTGGAGTGCTAGTTGCCTTTGAGCGGATTTTACTCTCTTGTGGTATTTTTTATTTTTAGTACTGTTTATTTTACGTCAATTTTAGCCATTAATGGGTCTAAATGTATAACTATTGGTTGAACTCTAACGGATCTATCGCATAGCAAACGACATTAACTATTGTAGAAGCAAGCATATAACCAATTTCTAGTAATCCTATAACATATAAAATATTAGCATGAAAGTGAAGAGTAAGTGAAAAAACATGTAAACTTAACAAAACATTTAGCATGATTCGTTAATATACATCTACGATTTAACGCTTAAGAGATTTTTTTATAAGTAATTCATAATATTAATCAAAAAATGAATGTTTGTAGGCTTCATGACTATTGCAAGGTACAAAGTTGAAAGTGTTAATGACATCCTTTAAATTTGAAAAATACATCGAAATAGGTTTTCCTACATATACTCTAATGATTTTTGAAGTTGTGCCTCTAGCTTGAGACATATCTCATTATTACAAGGATATGATTTTCTAATTTGAGAACCATCTTCACAACCTTCCAGATCTCCTTTATCCATAGTTTGAGTGAGCTTCAAAATCTCAAGAACTCGTTATCCTCTATCTTAAGCTAATCATTAAACCTCAATATCTTTTAGCCCTAATACAATACCATTCCTCACTAATAAATGCTCATTAATGAGCTACTATGAGAATATAATTTTTGAGTGGATGAAACTTTGAAACTTATCTGAATCTCCTTGATGAGTAAATGTAAAATTGAAGCTTGTTTTTCATTCTTGAGAATTTTTATTGAACACCTTATATTAAATCCACATTCTTTAACTCAATATTTATATGTAAAACTGAATTAATACAATCCTAGCTCAAATTCTAAATCGTAATTAAAATGGAAACTTACTATAGGAGCGTTAAGTTTAAAATGAGAGATTGTTATCAAAGTTCATATTTTATGTAACTAGAGAACTATTATGTTGAACTATTATGATGAATTTGCAAGAATAGAACTTCAAGAACTATTAAAACTACTACTACTTTGAATAATAAAAGAGGACTAGAAAATATATTGTATTTCTTTAATACTTGAAATGCTTTTTATTGTTGGATGAATCAAATGATACAAGAGACTCACATATATATAGTGAGTGTTCTCATGCATAGTGACTAAGTGTCACTTCTAGAATAAACCAAGTGCCTAGTTAGGTGTCAATGTTTGAGTATACAAGAGTGTCTTGATAGGTGTCATTCTTGAAGGAACTCTTGGTGTCTTGCAAGGTGTCATTCACTTGTAGTTTGATGGTATTATTTGATGGTATTGAAATTTCAATCCATAAAATACTTTTTATGTGTTTCATAACCTCCAACCCCAAATTTCAATGACACTTATCTAGGAATACATGTTACCGTTAAAAACATATTAGGAAAAACTCAGTGGGATAAAAACCTAACAAGGAAAAGAGTACAACGATGTTATACATGACCCATATAGCCTTGCGCTTAGCAGAATCCTTGAGTGGCGTTCAATACTCTGTGTGTACTTCTTGGCCAGTGTAGGCGGTAACTTTGTGATTTGCGGTTGTGTTACCTCTCTAGAAAACATAGACTAACTGGGGTTTAACCTTTTCATCGAGGATACAACTACGTGTATATGTAAATTTAAACATATAGACACATAAGCGAACATATAGACATATAGCAAACCGAGATCGGGCATTACAACTCGGATGTCGGAATATGTTTTGTATCACTTGATGCCCTTTGTAGAACAAGAACTAAATCTTGCTAATAAATTTCTTTGCCAAATGTTATATCGGTTATCCTGATTAGCAAGATACACCAAACTCTAATTGCAAGTATGGTGTTTTGAAACCAAGAACCTCTTATTTCTTCCCTTGGGGTGAAATGAATCTTTTCAACATTAAGTGTTCTACCAATTATTGGTGTACTTAGAAGGTTTAATTTGTTCATGTTAAATTTTTTTAATACCATTTTTATATAATTTGATTGGCGTAGAAATATTCCATGTTTAGTATGCTCAATTTGTAAACTAAGGCAGAACTTAGTTATCCCAGATCTTTCATTTCAAGTTCTTTCTTTAAGTAATTCATTGTTTCATACTCCCTACATCCTATTTAGTTGATCATGTAGAAAATTTATCTTGTTTCTTTTTACTTGATCATTTACTTTTTCAATGCAATATTTTACATTGAACTTTTAAAATTCTTTAACATCATTGGTTTATAATTTTCTCTCTTCTTGAAAATAGTAAAATTAATTATACTCTTAATAAAATACTTTTAAACTATATGATCAAGTAAATAGGGACGCATGAAATATATTTATTTATTAATCCCAATGATATTTAAATCATCAACATAAATAGCAATTATTATAGATCCAGATGTTCTTTTTCTTATAAAGACACATGGACAAATAAGATTATTCACATAGCATTCTTTAACCAAATATTCACTTAACTATTATATACCACATTCTTTTGGATTGTTTAACCGCATAGTGATCTTTGTAACTTAATTGCATACATTTCTGGATTTTTTCTTTTTCAAGCATTTTAAATTCTTCAGAATTTCATATATATATATATGTGACTATCGAAGTGATCCGTATAAATGTATTTGTAACAAAATCCATAAGATGCATATCAAGTTTATAAGATCTTGAAAATCAATTAAATAGCAGTAATAGAATCATAACGAGGAGAATATGTTACCTCATAATCGATTCCATGTCTTTGAGAAAATCCTTGTGCCACAAGACGAGCTTTGTATCTTACAATCTCATTTTTCTCATTACGTTTTCTCACAAAGACCCATTTATACCCAACAGGTTTCACTCCCTTAGGTATTTCAATAATAGGTCCAAATACTTTTCGTTTTACGAGTGAATTATTTCAGTAATAATTTCTTGTCTTTGTTTTGACCAGTAGGGTCTATGTTGACATTCTATTACAGATCTAGGCTCAGGATCATCAATTTCATTCAATTTCATGCGATGGAATGCAAATATATCATCGATGTCTTTTCCGGTTCCATAATTTTCCGTACAAACACCAATTGATAAAAGAAATTTCCAAAATCATTTTCATTCTATTTTCTTTTCACTTGTCATTTCATTATCATGTTTCTTTTTCAAGTGTATATTTTCTTGGTAACATCATTATTATTGTTATGTACCTTTTGAAGCTTTTGCATTAGTATAACTTTTCTATTTTTTTTCTGGGGATTTTTATCTTTGGAACTTGATAGAGGCGACCCACGCCTCACGTGCGCCTTAGATGTGCTTGCCACATCATTTTTCTTCGGATTTTGTATCCGAGCAGGAACATTAATAGCTGGTATATGTGACTTAGTCACTCTTTTCATATCAGTAAATGCATCCGGCAACTGATTAGCCAAACTTTGTAAATGTATAATTTTCTAACATTTTCTTCCCATGATTTATTATATGGGTCAAGAGGCAATAATGAAGGAACATACCATGTTATGTCCTTTTCCGGTATTATCTACACAATGTTGGAAAAATTGTTTCATCAAAATGACAATCGGCAAATCTTGCCTGAAAAACATCACCTGTTAGAGGTTCAAGATATTTTATAATAGAAGGTGATTCATATCCAACATATATTCCCAACCTCCTTTGAGGTCCCATTTTTGTTTTATGCGGTGTTGTAATTGGGACATATCTTTTGCTAACCAATGATTACAGATGAAATATACTCACGGTTCTTGAGTGCAAGTTGAAATGGGGTATGTTTATTATTAGCACTTAGTGCTTGTCGAATTAATGTTGTAGCATAATGTTGCATGACCCATCGTAATTTTGTTCTTATCATTAATGGTCTAGCAATATATTGAAGACGTTTAATTAATGACTCAGCTAAGCCATTATGTGTATGAACATGTGGAACAGAATGTTCAACTGTGATTCCAATTGACATGCAATAATCATTAAAAGCCTCAAATGTGAATTCACCAACATTATCAAGTCTAACTCTTTTTATAGCATAATATGGAAATTATACCCTTATTTTAATTATTTGTGCAAAAAATCTTACAAATTCCATATCACGACTTGATAATAAACATACATATGATCCTTCTGGCTAGATGCATCAATTAATACCATAAAACACCTAAATGGTCACATATGTCACCTTGAATTCTTTCAAGAAATGCAGGTGACTCATTCTCAAGTTTCCATGGTGAATGCCTTATTATTAATTTTTCAAGAGAAGAAGCTTCACATGGTTTATCATTATTAACTTTTATTCCTTTCAATGGATGACCATGTGTACTATAAATAATTTTTCGCATCATTGTAGAACCAGGATGTCCCAAACGATCATGCCACGAAGTTAAAGTTGCTTTATCCTCTTTTACTACCATATTACTTTCATAAATATATGTATAATGTAATCCTGAAGACAACTTTGGTAATTTTTTAAATATTTGTTTCTTTCCCGAAAGATTAGTAGTAATATAGATATATTTCATATTACCTTCAGATATTGTTTCAGTATCATAACCTTGATTATATATGTCATTAAAACTTAATAAGTTTCGTCATTGATGAAATTTTTCTTCCATTTGGTAGTATGAATTTAGTCATTTTGTTCCTTGATCAAGTCTGCGGGACACGAGATGGTATTGTGCACTAGTTGGTCTTATATCAGCAAAGTATTTCTTACTTTTGAGGATGAGTCGTTCCTTTACATGCAGACCACAAATGTCTCTAACAACGTTCCATATATTACCTTCTTAAAAATAAATAAGATATAAGACTAAAACAAAGAGTTAGTTAGCAAAACATATTTTATATTATGATAAGATAAGAT
The DNA here is from genome assembly GCA_019722365.1 of Lithospermum erythrorhizon. Taxonomy (NCBI): domain Eukaryota; kingdom Viridiplantae; phylum Streptophyta; class Magnoliopsida; order Boraginales; family Boraginaceae; genus Lithospermum; species Lithospermum erythrorhizon. Next base: position 195,837 of record JADFUC010001221.1, on the reverse strand, counting down.
AACTTCAAGCATAATATATCAGACACATATTATAAGTAGAGATAAGTTATAATTCCATATAATAATTTTATTCTAGGCACATTATAATTATAATTTTATTCCATATCCTCCATTGCATATGCTCCTTTTGTAAAATCTCTAGTTTCAAGATAAGCTGATTCATCCTCAAGTTTATGCTCATTAAATTAAACTTGTTTCTTTCCGCACCGGATGCCTTATACATTAGGCAAAGATGATTTGACATTATACGCCTTAGACCAATGTCCCCTTTTCCGCATCTAGCGGGAATCTCATGATTCTAAAAGAGTTTTCTTAAACATTTTACTCCTTTAAGCCATTCAGATTAAATGAGGAGGCCTAGAGTAGTCATTATCATTTCTGGGAGGCCTTCAATAATTCATATAACCTCTGCCACGGCCTCGACCACGAAATTGATTCGTCCATGACCTCGTCATGATTTTGGCCTCGCCTAGAGCCCCCAGAGCCTATATCATTACACTTGCCTTCTTTATTGAATGTTGCAGCATTTATTTAGGAAATTCTAATGTTCACATTGGGATGATTTGGTGGTTTTTTCAACAGAGTTCACTGTTATTCTATTACGCTGCTTGAGAAGAGAATGGATCATTCAAGAACCTCGTGTAACCCGCGTTCGGTATTGTTATTCTGACACTATTTGTGATGCATGAAATGTTGGAATGTTTTCTCAATTTCTACGCCTTGAGTTACTATTTTACCCTGATATCAATTGATACAATTTTAAACATGTGAATTGTAATCAACAGCTCTTTAAAAGTGATGGAATCTCGATTTGTTCCGTTAAATGGCAATTGCGGGTAACAAAATTCTTTTGGATAGCAAATCTTTCTTTGAGATTATTTATTAAATCTTGGGATCTTCCACATTTAAGTATTACAATTATTTATCATCAGATGGTCCATCATTAATCTTATGGCTAGCCTATTTCATTCAAAGTTCTTCCTCAATTTTTTTCTTTTCCTTTTATAAGCCTTTTATTAGTGGGATCAATTTTTCTGGGTATTTCGCATTTTCAATTTCATAGAATTCAAACCCTTGCATCTTAGATACCTTAGTACCTTATTTGCCCCAGACGTAGCAATTATCTCCATTAATTTAGAGGTGCAGTTAAGCTTAAAAAGTTGGACATTGATATATTTAAAAGCGAGCATATAGAACCGAATTCAATGCATTATAACAAATAAATTTTATGTTATATAAATAAATGCTGTACATATGGAAACCTTAACCAAGATTTATACAAAATATAAAGTTGATACATTATTTATCAAGGAATATTCTGTGACCAAAAGCCCAAGCTAGATATAGTAAGTAGTTACTATAAGTATTACAATTCTTTTACCCAATTCTTCAATTTTGATAAAAACGCTAACATACATAATTATGATAATCAAAGTGATTATTATTAGAAAGCATTTAGCCATTTGAAAATATAAATAAGTATTTAGATAAAAATGTTGATAATAATGAGGTATTTATAGAGTAAAATTAACCAAATACTAGCTTGGATTTTATTACCGTTAAAAATGAGTGAAAATAAATTTAAATATGTTAATTACTAACTAGCCGTTAGGAAAAGTGAGATTGAGTTTAAAATTTAATTTACAATCATAAAATATCTTATGTAATTGTATAAATGTAGTGAAATAAAATTGTGAAACTACTATTTAATACTAATCTAATGATCAAATTTATTATTAACTATAAACATGAGTTTAGTCATTATGTAAACAATTGTCGTGTAAGGTATACACTAATATCTATACATCGAGATTAAAAAGCAGTAAGCATGCATACCAATATGAAGTTAATATCATTATTCTGTGATTAGCATTATAAACATCTTAACAAACCAAATATAATAAATACAGACCTTACGCCTTTCTCATCCCAGAGGCAACAATAATAATGAAATAAAAATAGTAAGCATGCATAAATCTTTTCCATTTAATATATAGCATTAATTTAGTATAAACAACATATCTTAATTTGGAGAATGATATTATGAATACTGATTTACTTCTGATTAAAACGATTGGAGCCTGTCTTGATAGCATTGTTGTAAAAATATATTTTATGTAACTAAGAACTATTAAATGAACTTGCAAAAATAGAACTTCAAGAACTATTAAAACTACTACTACTTTAAATAATAAAGAGACTAGAAAATATATTGTATTGCTTTAATACTTGAAATGCTTTTGATTGTTGGATAATTCAAATTATATAAGAGACTCACATATATATAGTGAGTGTTCTAAAATATAGTGACTAAGTGTCGCTTCTAGAAGATAACCAGTACCTAGTTAGTTGTTAATGTTTGAGTATACAAGAGTGTCTTGATGGTGCTGTCATTCTTGGAGAACTCTTTGGTGTCTTAAATTGTCAATCATGAAACACTTTTTTATGTTTGACAGAGATTAACAACTACTAAAAATACTACATAAATGACGCTAAAAGCACAAAGAAATCACAAAAATGCCATTATAATAGGCGTCCTCCATGTATTTTAACATAGGCGGCTGATGGAATGACGCCCTCTAAATAAAAAATTCAAAAAAAATTATATTTTACATTTATTAATACATATTTAATAGAAAATAAAAACTAAATAAATTAAATTCATATCAACTAAAATATTTATCATTCCTATTATTCTCTTTAATTACAAAATTACAAATTAAAAAAAATTAACCTTCTACTAAATTTATTACAAAAATATTAATTTACATTAAAAATTAAAATGCTATAAAAATCCATCGTCTTCTATCTTCATCCTCATTGCCTTCTCTTACGTCTAGTGAAATAACAAGTGAATACTATCGATATTTACATCAAAAGATTACATAAACAAAAAAATCATAACATGCTTTCGTGATTACGCAGCATATAGTTCGATCTTGCATGGAAACGAAGCGACCTGTTGTTAAGAAGGTCTTCGATGACGAGGTGGGTTCGATTCTGTTAAAGAGGCGGTGGGTGGGTTAAAAAAATTCGATCTTGCATGAAATACCCAATGAACATCATCCTCATTCTCATTTTATGTTACACTCCATTAAAATCATACAACGTGTCTTACTTATTACTTATCTATGAAATAAAATTTGAAACTAAAAATGAAATACGAATATAATAATTTACATAATTTATACTACATTATATAGCAAAGTGTAGGTATCAAAACAAAATATTCATAGAGTAATAAATAAATGCCTTGAAAAAATATCTATTTGAACCATTAATGATATGGCTTTAAGATCAAGAACTTGATTTTTCTTGAAGATTTTTAGATCTACATAAGTAATACAGAGAACATATAAATGAGAATTAAATAATAACCAAAAATACCCCATATCCCTTTCACTTCAAGATCTGAAAAATCCAATTCAAAATTCAAGCAAAGAAAAAAGAAGAAAATGACTAACAAATTGATAAACATATTTTGATCTACATGTTGAGGATGCCATTTCAACTCTCAACCAAACTTGTCAATAAAACTACCTGCAGGTACAAAGATATAATTATTGTAAAATAGTTTTAAACAAAAATCAGATTCCAACTTTAATCTAAATGAATAATTTATGGGAAAAAACAATTTCAGTAATCAAAATCCATCCCAAAAGATTATTCATTTCAATTCCAATATCCAACCAAATACAAACAAATAATCCTTAGAAATTAAAACAGATAAAAGAAAAAAAGATCTTAGAAAAGAATTTTGTCGAATAAATTGATAAAGCTAAATATCTTGGGAGGGAAGAGTTTGGGCGAGGGGAAAAGAGGCTAGAGGCGGAGGGGAGGTGGGGGGGGGGTGCTGGCAGAGGCTGGTTTGGTCTTCTTTTTTTTTTTTTTTTTTTTAATTAATTTAACTAGAGGTGAGCGTTTCAAAATGGAATAGGATAGTTTGTCCAATCTTGTGATTGTGGAGTTGGTCCCGACTTGGAAAGAAAGTTGTAATTTTGGTAGATGATTAATTTTTTAAGAATACAATAAGTGATTTGAAGATACCAAAATTACTTTGGTATACAAAATTGAAAGATTTTATTAATTATATTTTAACTTCATTAAACACAATTCTTTACTGAATGTTGCAAGGAGTTATTATGGATGAAGAGGATTGATAATTGCAATCCGCTAATAGTAATAAATTACAATTATGCAAAGGACTCTCTATTACAGGACTAGTAATCGCTATTGGACTCTCTACGATTTTTGTCAATCTTGTAGATATTTGTTCTCTTGGACAAAGACTGTAGTGATCGCTCTTTTCTTGCTTGATTGGCGGAGTCTTTGAGATCAGTCATCGATATCTGCGGGTCACAGACACGATCTGCCATTGGACACAAGTGCGACCCATAAAACACTCGACGGTAGAGTTAGTATCTTGTATTTTAGTGATTCTTTAAAATATAAGAGATGTACTAGCAAATGAAGTAATTTTGAATTCTAGGAAGAGTGTACTAATAATTGAGAAGTATTTATAGAATTACTATGAGTGTGGTACCTCTCTCCATAGGAACATGCCAACTTTATCAGATCTTGGCACAGAATCATGGGGCCTTATTCATAAGAGCCCATTATCATTAAGTGACCCATATATTGGTATATATATCATTGCCCGCCATTGAATGGTTGAAGTGGAAGAAGAGAGATAGACTTTGATCTATTTTATGGCGAAAACCGCTCATTGAATAACGATTTCCAAGATGTAGCTCAGTGCTAGAGAAGAATACCGTGGTTTGACAAAATACACGGTTTTGATTTAAAGAGCAACCTTTGGGACCCTTGTTAAATCAAGCAGTTAGGCGTCCTTATGAACAACTGGCTGTCTTGCCATTTAGTGTTCATACTGTTGATCGTGACCCGGCCCGTTGGGTTCTAAGTCCTAAAAGTGTTGTTATTGTATTTTACCTTTTTATCAGCTGCAGCAAATGCGTCTTCTTCTTACTTCCTGCATTGCTCACTTTTACTCTTATTGTTCATATTAACTTCGCTTGGGTTTTCATAGGCTTATCTTCGCCTCGTGATCACGGCTTTTCTTCCTCTGCGGTCATCTTACACCCCTTCCTTAAGTGCGTTCTCCTCTTTGGCTTCAATTTAAGCATGCATCTTTATTTCTTTGTCGCCTCCCCGAGTATGAATACAAGGGTTTGAGGCTTTTTGAAAGTTTTAAGACCGAAATCACTTCTTCATTAGTGTAAACATGTCTTGATTGGTTTGTATGTGTGGGTAATGGGGTTATTTTGGAAGGGGTGTTCTTGAGTGCTCTTTCATATTCAACCCTACAAATTTCGAACGATTAGGAGTTCCATCCAGTTTCCTTTTGGGGTTTTGTGAATTTGTGAGGGGTTTTAAATTCGAAAGTTAAGTTAATTAAAGTCTTTCTTCCGTATTTGACATGTTTCCAAGTGTCCAATCTATAGAATGGGGTAGAATTGAATTCATGTAGGATTTGGGCTTGAATGAGCAGTCGTATCTTGGGGATTTTGAATGTTCTTGGAGCCACTTTCTTTTTTCCCCAAAGTGTGGGTGTTTGGTCAGGAGTCTTGTAATCTTTTAATTTGTTGTTAACCCCATTGTCTTATAACTTTGCAGACATGACTAGCCCGGTTCAATCGAACCTTCTTCCTTTACTTACAACAATTCAACACCGCTTTTAGGATCCATCCTCAAAGGCCGGATTGACTTGTCACAGTAATGGATCCCGAAACCATAGCTTTTATAGAATTTATACGGCCATCGGTGCTGAAGTTACTATAGGTGACTTGAGATTTACCGGCGATAAACCCATTTGCTGTATGGCCATTCCTCGGAATGACGAGGTATAGCAATTCATTGAATGACGCTTGAGGAAAATTGCTTCGCAACCAACGAGGTGTTATATAGAACCGCGGCGATTGCCGTCGTGAAACCGTCAGTAATCCTCGCTTGACCCCGACAGCCGTCGGCCACGGCAAACCCCTTTTTCCCTTTCATGAGGCGGGTGCATCCTGAGCGAGGCGACGCGATAAGCATAGGTGATCATGGCGTTGTTCACTATAATCATGATTTTTTTACATGTCACTACCTCGAAGATTTGGATAATTTTTAAACAATCTTCCATTACCTCCACTTACCCGGATTTGAATGCGACTTCCGTGTGGAAGGGGACATGGTTTTTAAACCCGGGTTGATCCTTCTTAAGCAGAAGGTCCACTACTGCGGGTTGGACGTATGTTCATAGAATCGATGCATACAGTTTGTGGCAGATTTCTTTTTCTCCTTTTATCGATAACTTTTTGTTGTTAACAATGGGCCGTGCCCGAGCAAATCGCCCTAGCGAATGGCCCAGAAATTACCGTTTATAGTAGCGTGTAAGTTAGTCCACATAAATCTATTGTAGATCTTTTCTTTAGTTGCCATAATGTTTTTTCATTTCGGTGGCTTACTTCTTTTCAACCAGCGGGCCGGAATATGTTGTGGATCAAAGATTGGTCATTTGGCGTGGCGCCCAGTGGTGCTGCATGAAGCGGTATGGATAATGCAATTCTAAAGGCGTGGGTTCCGCAGGAAGCCCGGCGACCCGTGCCTAAGAAGGTGCCCGTTGGCTCAACTTGAGGCCGTTGAAGCAAGTATTTGACAAACGTTACACTATAAGGTTTTTTTTCTCGAAGGCCAGTCATATCCGAGCGAGGTTTGATTGATCAAGATGACCCAGCAGTGCGCTTTATGTAGGGTATAACCTTGTAAGCATGATTATTTGTTATATAAGCGTTAATCCTGCCTTGTTCGGAGACTTATATTAACGTCTTACTTGTGCAGATGATGTTCTTAGCGACTCCAGGTGATGTGTAGAGCCTAAAGGTGCCACTTTCTGATGGTGGGCGAGCGCCGGCCGATTATTAAATAAGTCAGGGGTTGAGAAAGGTCCCCGCGAGGTTCAAGCACTCTATGGAAAAACATCCTTCCCCGCTACGGCTGGCTTCAACTCGATACTAGAAAGAGGCCGGCCCACGAGCGGCCCAGACTATTCCACCAGCGTAGAAGCAGCCTGGCTAACCCCAGAGCTAGCGGTTTGAAAATGTGACTTTATCTAAGGATCGCTTCTACCTCTCCTCCTCGCTACAACACCATTTGAAAGTGTTGATCCTTCTATAATACCGTTCAAGAGATGCCCGCGATAAACTGACAGCAGCTTACGCCCGGTTGACACCACGAAGATGGAGCGTTCGAGGGACCCGAGGTCCGTCTTGGCTATTCGACCAACCTCTTGAACTGCCGTATATAACTTTGCTTGGCGGTTGCGGGTTACTGCAGACTCCACCTTATGGAGAAGCGGGGGAGGTTTTCTCAAGCAGGCTGTTAATCTGGACCTTGATGAAAAAGGATTTTGATGAAGCCCATGATCATCAGTTTAAGCTTTCATAGCCATACGATAAAGATAACTTCTTCTTTCTGGTTTCTCCCGCACTTTAGAAACTTGTCTTTGCTTCATTTCTCTCTTCTGACGAGCTTTGAATACGATTCATTCCTTGGCAGCAGAAGCGGATACTCTGATAATACGGCGTGTTGGTAGCATTGAAGAAAAAGAAGCAGGCCTGAGGCTTGGGGTTCAAAGAACTCATGCGAGGGAAAATAGAAGTTAAAGACCGCGGCGATGCTTCGAAAGTTCAGAGCCAGGAGAAAATGGGGCGTTGAAGACTGTATTTGAGCATGTTCGGGAGGAGAAAAGAGAGGCTTAAAACGTTAATAAGAAGGAAGCAGCTTGAGCTCCTGGCAATCGCCATCTTTCGATTGGAAGCCGAGAATGTTAAGGTAACAATGAAGAGCGTCCAAATGATTGCAAAATTGCTCTAAAAGTAAGGCTAAGAATCTGCCTGAGCAGAGGCCGAGGCCTTCCTGGACAAATTGCTGAGGCAATCCACGACTATCATTTTACAAAGGAAAAAACCGGGAGAGAGACGGTAAAGATGCGGCTTACTATTTATGCGTTTGCGGGGACTTACAAAAAGGTGAACCACAACTGTATGGATAATTACCGCGAGTTCATGTAAAACTATGATGAAGAATGATTCATAACTCTGCCTCACAACCCACGAGGAGAGGACGAAGAAGAGCCCCTTCCCGAAGCCGCTGGACAAGTTGATGCCCCTGCTCCTTGATCTGCAATCAAACATTTGTCTTTTGTTTGTAACTTCTATGATAACAATGTTTTTTAACAACATTTTTAAATATTTTGTCTATCTGATAACTGTATATACTTGTGTTATTTCCTGGTTTGCTTTTATATTTCATCTTAACAACTTATTTACTTCATAAACTTCGATTTTCTTTACAAAGCTTTGCTCTTAGGAAACTTGCTCATGCGCCAGCAGTTATGGCAATTCTTAGGAATTAACCACACCTTATTGAGGTCTTTGGTCTTAAGACGAGATACTAATACATTAAGGGTTTTATAAGTCATCTTACTAACTTATTTACTTCACAAACTTCGATTTTCTTTACAAAAGCTTGCTCTTGAGGAAGCAGTCATTATGTGCCAGCAGTTATGGCGGCTCTTAGGAGTGCCACTTGCGCTTGTATTAAGCGGTCTTTGGTGCCCAAGGCCTTTAATACATTCATTAATAATACATGGTTTTACCCGGTTTGCAGTTTATACTTATAAAAGCTTTCCTTTATTCCCTAATCGCTTTTATTAGCGATTAGTAGGCCTTCTTGTTGGTTGACGAATGATTGGATTCGTCTTTAGTGCGGAATTATACTTACGGATTAGCGTACCCGGCCATGTATTTGTAGTGTCTCCGCATAATTTTAACATATATCATAAGAAAACCACCTTTTATTAATGGTTCACTCTCTTGTAAAGTATTTTTTACTCTTTTAGGCGGTTATGTGGGACCACTTGGATGTTTACGTGGTATCGGTAGCAATAGGCGTGTCTGCCAGTTCTAGAAGCTGCTTTGTCTAAATCTTCTAGGCTCACCGTCTCTTTGAGGTCCTATGATCCTCTTACTTCTATGGTCCACCAGCCAGGACTCGGTTTTCTTTGCTCTTTGGTGGCTGAACATAACAGCATCATTTAAGTCTCACGAGGTGGAAGTGGCGATTTTAACCCTTAGGTTATAAGTTGACAATTAACTATTTGTACTTGAGAGTCTTTTAAAGGGCCTCATCTCGGCTCATCCACAAAGTTGAGGTATTCCTTCAGCTTGGCCAGTACGTTGTTTCTTGAAACCGATTTGCTATAAATTGGGTGGCTTAGGCAACGAGGCAAAACGACATCCCACGTAGACCAAAGGCTGGCATTTCGTGTTGCTTGATTGAGTGCGAGCAATGGCGACCATAACAGTTGCCTAAATCTTTAATCTGAGCTCCACTCACTACCACTTTGCAATATATTCTTAAATTGCCTTTTTGAATATAATTCGGTTATACAAACACCCATTGGCTTGAAGTATGGAAGCGAATCGGTGTTCTATCCCAAACTTTTTAATCATGAGACTTGCCGCCGGTGGGGACCATTATCGAGATACCCATTATCACAGGAATACGGAAATCGCGTGAGTATGTTTTTCATGGAGTGAACAGCAGTTCTAGTTTTCTTGAGGCTATTTGCCTCGCTTCGCTTGTTGAAGTAGTCAACATTCTGATAGCATACTCCGCTCTCCTTGGGCCTTGGATAATTTTCCACCAAATCAATTCCCATATAAGCTGTTGAATAATGGTATTCATTCAGACCTATTTTTGAAATAACAAATTGTTGTCGAACTAATCCAGTTTTTTCAAATTGAACATGTGCTTTGAGGGGTTGTTCTTAATAATGTTGACGCTTAAAATGTTGATCGGGATGTTCGGAGGCTCATGGATAGAAGGTATCAGCATAAAGCACTTCAGACTCGTGTTCTTTGTTAATACATGGGCGTTTGTAAGGAAACTACACACTACAGTATATTGTCGTTTTAAATAATAGCGAGCAGAAGCGACACGATTTAATCTAATGTTTTAAAATCGATGGTCGTGTTCTAATCCAGTATAGGCTGGTTCGTAGTTGAAGTCTCATTACAAATGACTGTGTCATTTACGTTTTAGAATTGGTGAAGCGTCTTTAGTTTAGAAAGATGTTTGAACCGCCGAGACTAATCGAGAGGGTTCACGGTCGATGATCGAGAGACTTTCGTGAGACCCCGCTGAATGAGGTCGATGATGAGACCTTGACTATAATTAGAGATTATCTGAAGCAGACTTTGACGTTGCCTCGTCCATCGTGGGCTCGTGAGACCCCGCAGTCTCGATGAGGTCTGACTCTTGAGCTTTCAGCCTTAATTTTGTGCACTATTTAAAGCCTCTTCTTTTCAAAAGCACAAATAACTTTTGCCAAATCTTTTTGACCTAATTTTACGAGCATTCAATTGTTTGCAAGCAAAAGGCAAAAGTCATAGCTCCTACATTTAATACGTCATTATCTTGTGTAGAGAGTTTCCTAGTTGTGTGATATTTCCATTTCTCGAACATTTATTGTATTGAGTGAAATCCTTGTGTGGGAAGCATAGGGTTGCTATTCTTGGTTGAGTAGTATATTGAAATCACAGGAGAGTATTCTTGGGTTCATCAAGATCGATTGGGATTGAAATCCTTAAGCGGTGGCAGTTAGTGGAGCTAGGTGTTTGATAATAGGCTTGAAGAGTTGCTTGTGTGTATTCAAACATTTCTTCGAGTCGCGATTTATCTTTTCTTAAAATCAGAGGTTGGAAAACTGACAGTCAGCGATGGGGAACCCGAAGCGTTAAAATCAGCGTGTATTGTTTCTCTTTCCTTGCTCTTTACTTTCAAGTGATCTTTTTATTGTAATCAATCGATTATTAATATTGATGACTAATCTTTCTCGAAACTTTGGTTGTAGATCATCGCGTTAATCCTTATTATCATTGTATTAATCATTCTTTAGATTAAAACTTCGAAAAAAGTTAATATAGGAACTTAAAACCTTATTCACCCCCCCTACAGGTTAAATCTAGGCTAACAATAACAACGGGGATATGAGCTTCTACAATGAGGAGTTGAGGGTTGAAGTGGGCGGTGGGGAACATTCCCACGTTCGTTGCTTGGCGTTTACTTCACATAGCGATTTGCATCTTTAACCCGGAGTGGGCTTGATAATACCTTTCGTGTGATTTTGATTGTTAGCGATGAACCCCGATATGGATTCGCGCACGTCGCCGTGTATTCGGCCTTTCGAGAATTTAAATGGGTGGAAACGCCAAGTTAACAGCGGTCCATCCTATGATTTTCTGTATAGTTCGCCTAGGTACAGTTGATACTTGAAGCTGCGGTTTTGGATCTTAGTTCATCTTTCCTCACGGTAACACGCCCATTTGAGATCTGAATTATAGGCGTTGTGATCAACTATATTGGAACACGTTATCCTTCGCGCACAATAACTTCGCGTAAAGCGGGTTGGTCACGTACCTCAGCAACATACCCCTTGGGTAACTTCGCTGTAATAGGTGGTAGCGAGTACGGATAGATGAATGCCCTTTTTCATTCTCAATTTCACAGGAATATGTTCAAGTAGTTCTTTTTGAACTCAAGGGATATTCTGTGACTTTGGAGTGATATTTTATCAAAGTATCATTTTTCACCCTAGAACATCCTTTAATTTGGTCATTCTGGGTTAGAGTCCCCGCTAGCAGTAGTTCTTATCCCATTAGTTTGACCAATCTCGACCCCAAGGATCATTCTTCTTATTCGAACTTCATTATTTGTGGCGGGGAAAATTTGGTCCATGAGGCATATTCCATAGTTTTCACGAGGCCTGTCAGAAACTCTAAACCAGCTTCACGGTCATTATGAGCCCCATCTACAAATAAGGTCCATTCGTAATGACGACTTGACGACTCTGTAGTGTCGAGGTCCTTGTATGATGTGGGGTTTGAGTAGTGCATTCGGTTATAAAATCGACTGATATTTGTGCTCTGTGCTGGTCTGGTATGTATGATAATTCAAATTCACTCGATTCGATGGCCCGTATTTGTCTTACTTCAGATAAGGCTAGGCGGTTAGCGCCACACTTTAAAGGATAATTCGGGTTACCCAGCATGCCAGTCTGAAACTTGAAGTAAGCCTTGATTTTTTGGCGAGATTATCAATAAAGCCGGCTTTAATACATGATGGGGTATCTCTTGGCGTCAGGGCATGGCTAACATAATATATTGGTTTCTGAACGTCACTTTCGTTGACAACATCTTTGTGACCGCCGCATTAGAGATGGCCAAATATGTAGATGCTCCACAGTTCGGGTAGCGACAACAGCCCCAATAATTGAAATCCTTGAAACATCACTGTCGGTTCTGCCTCCTTGCCTGCTTGTTAGGCGGTTTTTTCGTCCCTAGGAGCACTTCAATTTATCCGGATTAGAGTTCAATTCCTCGGGTGCTTATCATGTATCCCAAAAGTTTCATGGGAATTACTCGAATGAGCCTTCTCGGGTTCACTTTGTCTAACGACCTAAGGTGATTAAAGGTTTCCCACTAGATTAGGTAGGTGCTAAATTTCTACTTTAACTCTTGATGACATATCATCCACATAGATTTCCATATTCGTCGATGATTAAGCAAAAATTTCATTAAACTCCTGGGTAAGTGGCCACTTTGCGTTTTAATCAAATAGCATCGCCCGCCAACAATACATGCAGTTCTCCGCCAGTTTTCTTCATCCCTCTCTAGTGCCATCGTGCGGATCACGGTGGTATCCTCGCTTGAAACATCCATGAAGTCAGACTTCGTAGCGGTAACTCCATATTAGGGCGCCCCAGACACGGTAACGGATAAAAATCCTTTGGACATGCTTTATTTAAATTAGTGTCACATTACATATTCGCCGTTGCCATTGGGTTTCTTGACCCGGCCTCACGTTGTAGCCCACCCCAAACGGGAAACTTTAGTGCATATGGCTTGTGCTTTGAGTAAAGAATGCACTTTTCCACTATAGGCTGTATTTTCATCATTAAACAACCTCTTCTTTTGTTTCTGAGGCACGGGGTTTAGATTGATGTACAACTTGTGGAGGCGGGCTGTTTGGATCTATTCCGGGCATGTCTTCAGGTCCCCACCCAAACATATCTTCAAATTCCCTTATTAACTTGATCATTTGTTCGATGTTCTGACCGATTTAGAACCGGTCTGAAGGTTAAGCTCTTTATTCACTTTGCTTGAAAGGATGTTATCACTTCTATTAAGCCTTGGCATAGCTCTTTTCTCACTTTTCCTTTCCTTGAGCGAGTTATCCTCCTCATCAGCCTCAGCTTTAACCGAGTTTATCTCCATGCATTTCCAGGCCAGCTTTCTTTTAGTCATTTGGGCTTTTGTTTAGCGGAGGCAAGTAACATCTTCGGCGCTTACTTGATCACGAGGAAACCTCTCCCATGCCCCCGGTTGGGAATTTCATCTTGAGATGGCCCCGGTGGTAATGGCCTTGAGCCGTGTCGAATTGGGTGATCGATGAGACCATTGTATGATTGGTCTCAATGTCATGGCCTATGCTAGGTGAGAGCTTTAATTGTGGCCACCTTTGATCATGAACCCGACCATGAAATCGAAAGGCACACGCCCCATTACATTTATAAATTAATCCGTGAACCCAGTAGGTGGGCCAATACGGTTGAATTATGCTCCTTAGGGTTGTAATTTGTCAAAGGTCGATATGATATCCACGAACTCCCGTATCAATCAACATCCGCTCGGCTTGTGAAAGTTTCACGATAATTAGATACTATGATACTGAATTACCGTCATGGTAGCAGCAATTCTATCAACTCATTATGCGGCCGATGGTACTTAATGCGGCAGTTGGCTGAATATATCTATAACTAGCCAGTAGCTTTTTAGAGTTACGTGAGTCCCTCCTCGCAAATACCTCCGAAATAGTATCAATCCGCCCGGTAAGCTTTAGGTAATTCAGCGGGTTAAACTTTCTAGCGGTGGTGGGCTTCTGCGGTTTTGACGTTGGTTGTCCAGATTTAGTACCACCCATACTGAACTATTTGAAGTGTCCCTCTTTTTATTAGCTTCTCAGCCCCGGCATCAAGACTCTACACTCGTTTGTATGCGTACCACGTACTTGTGATACTAGCGAGCGTGTTTTGTCCACTCTACACAGTGCGCTTCCTGGTTCACCTTGACTTAGGAGTAACTTTTTGTCTTGTTGTGACGTATCTCAGGTATGGAAACCAGGCAGGGTGAAACCCTACGCGTTAAGAGCAACTCTTGCACCTTTATTACCGAAGCCTTTTTGAGGTACCGGTTCAAAATTCCTTCTTTTGAACTACGCACATCTCGTGAAGTCGATCCTAGACAGTGTTTCCGTGGCGACTTGAAGCCCCTGCTCTTAGTGAATTTTAAGGTCCTTTGGTTTGGAATCCTTGGTTTTAACTCCTCGATTCGACATATTGGCCCGAACCAGCTACATGAAGGTTCATCCTTTTGATAATGGAGTTTACACGAGGCAAGCTTTTGAGTTCCATAAGCTGACAGCGATAAAATGTCATATATGCCCTTTATTATTGACCTCGGGGATAGTGAGAAAAAATGTCATTATAGCGCTTTTGAAGTATTTTAAGGTTTCATTAGGCCTATTTGGATGCCCGTGATGCTCTTCGTCGCAATGCTTTTGTATAGCGGATCATTTCAGCATAAGGGGGCATCTGTTTGTTTGTTGGTATGAATCATGGACTTAAGGGCAAAACCATGTACCCGATCTAAAGATCGATAAACTATTGGAAAGTGCCTTTTGCGTAAATGCGGATCATTGGATGTGATTGTCATCTTAGCCAAGAATCCTTACTGCAAGTGCTTTATCGGATCATTAGTACCATTGAGATTGGAACGAATTGTGGCAGAATGAAACCTTGTGGCAGAGGAACTGCGTCCAAACGGTCAGTGAATGACATCTTTGTTTTGCATTCCTTTCTTTGGATAGCGGTTGGCATGAATGCTTTCATCATTTCTTTAATGTCTTCCAACTCTTGTTGCAATTTTAGTGTAGTTGGATCGGCACATTTGCGGCGCTGGTGGGTAGTGGGCGCGTGGGCGCTACTGCGGTAGTTTATCTGAGTTCTTCGTGGAACCGCTACTTTGTTGTAATACTTTGCATTATGCATTTGTCATGTGGGTATAGCGAAACATTGCATTGTCACTTTCGTTCTTTATGTAGTTGTTCGTTAACCGCACATATCTTAACCTCGATATCTTGAGGATATTGATTCATTGAAGCTGATGGTTGGATGGAGTTATTTTGTTAGCTTCATGAACGACTCGTGGTAGAACGTGTTTGCGTTTTCACGGCTTATTCTTTCAAATCCTTTATTTGATATTGCAATCCATTGGCAAGTAATAAATTACAATTATCAAAAGAACTCTGATATAGGACGGTGATGCTATTATTGGACTCTTCTACGATTTTCGTCAATCTTGTAGATATAGTTCTGTGACGAAGATTATGCTTGGCCAGCTCTTTTCTTGCTTGATTGGTGGTCTTGAGAGATCGGAATTAAAATCGATGTCTTGCAGTGCTTAAACACGATGCCCGTCAGGACCTCAAATTGCAGCGTGGAGGCGATTACAAATATAGGCGATCGAGTTAATTATCTTGTATTTTAGTGAAGTCTGAAAATATAAGAGATGTACTATGATAATGAGAATTTTGAATTAAAAAGGGAGAGAGTGTCTTAGTAATAGGATATTTATAGCGAAATCTTGTAGGTGTCATGATGCATAACTTTACATAGGATAATCGACTGTCGAGATGCTGTGTAATCACAAATCGTAGAACATTATGCATAGAAGCCTATTATTAGCAAGAAGCGACCTATATATTGGTATATATATCAAGGATATTTTACGAATTGAATATACAACAAGAGAGGTTAACTGTTGGAGTGTGACAGAAGCAAAATTGTCATCCAATATTGATCATATCAGAGCTTTCCTTGGCAACCTCTGTGCCTGCTATACCCATAGCCAGACCAATATCATCAAGTTAGATCAGAGTCATCAGACAAATGACTTTAGCACACGTCATGTTAATAACTAGAAGTTCACAAGAAATAAGGCGTTTGACATCACGCACCTCAATGCCCTAGTGAGTTTCAATCTTCTAAGGATAATTCTTTCTGAAAAATAAGAAGAAAGCGTTTTTAGAGGGAGTTTCAAGCCAGCGCCTTCTAAATGATTTTTAGAGAACGTTTTTTTATTAAGTGTATTTTCGTAGTAATTTCATTTTGTAGTTTTGTAGTATATGGTGAAAGATTAATTCAAAAAATATTCTTCATTTGTAGCTTTCAACTGTTTATTGGGTTTAGCCACATTTTGTGGGCTTCAACAATAACGTGGACTTGTTGCACTATCAATTTCAAGATGTTGATAAATAGACATCAGAGATAATGTAAAGTTCTTTATCATGTGGTTCAACCCCCATAGTTAGATTTAAATTTCGTATTTTATGTAATTTGAAATTGGTTAGTAAAGCGTATTTCAAATATTCATTACTATGAGCATGTGTAGAAGCTTAGATAGCATTTTTCACAGGTGCTTAGATAGCTCTTTTCACCCAACAAAGTTAAAAGACTTGAAAAGTTTGAAGATGGCAAAAAATAAACTTTCATAAAACACTTCTTAGTTGTTACTATAAGCGCTAGGCCTAGTGTTACTTAAATAAAGTTATTAAGGAGCTCAATTTACGTAAATATAATATAATTATTACGGAGTATAAAATATGAAGAAAATAACTTAGTGCTTCATAAGCGCTATTTAATGGGTGAAAAGCACAAGCGCGCTAATAAACTCTTAAATATCGCTTATTGAAATGTCATATAAGCTACAATAATAGTGGTGGTTTATTTAGATCTCATTCATAAATGCTATATAAGACAAAAGTGTTATGTAAGCTAAAATTTGGAATTTGTAGTACCAACTGTATTCATATATAAATTCAAAATGGAAACCATCAGCTATCAAAATGTAGAGTTTGGCAATCTTTAAAAAGGACAATATATAGTTCGTTCACCAAAATGTTGTCACTGATATTTCATATTTATATGGAATAATGGATGAGTCATGCATTGATATGAAATATTGGCTCCTGAAAACAATAAAAATGATAAATTTGATTAAAAGCCCAACCTGGAAGTGAATGGCCAAGTTTCATCACTTATGTAGTTATGTCCATTTCCACAGCTTTATGTTTGTTAGTTTGTCAATTAGCTTTTCCTAATTTCCTTTTTGGTACTGTTGTTAATGATACACGTTAAGAAGTGACAAATTTGGTCATTTCTTCTTAACGTATAAAAATGTCGCCCACCCAAACAACAATATGAAATGGGGTGATATGTAAAATATGATTAAGATAGCAAAGGGCATGCTAAAACCCTTTTTGATTAGTTATTGGGTTGTTGATCATTGTTAGTTGATGGACACTATCTTTAACTCAATGGCCTTATCCATCCTCTAAAAATATACTGTATTTTCTATTTTGTAAGTCACATATATATACACGTCCAACCCTCTTTGTAATGTCTAATGAGGATCCCATTATTTTACATGTATATGCATTATTGTGAATATCATAATTCACCAAAATAAGATGAAATATATTCTACCAAGTAGAGGAACAAGTAGCTTTGAGTTTTGGAGCTTAAGGAATTCTTTAATCATGGTGCTTAAGTTAGAATTGAATGTTTTAACTCCTTATTTCGGTTTTTTTTTTTATCGAATGACTATTTTAATGACAGGAATGATCGTTCGCACACTTTTCTATGAACAATTATGTATTTTGTAATTTCATCTTCTTTTCTAGAACTGGCAGCTTTCCTGGAGACAAAAAAAGTTTTTTTTGTAAGTTCATGCACCCACTATTAATTTATAATTTTCTATCTTCATTTGTAATTTGTAATTTTTATTATTGGGGGAAAAATCAACATTGTATATCAATTAAGATGTAAAATTTGTAGATTTTTTATTGAAAAACCAAAACTGGACAATTTTCAACAGATGGAAGTAGTAGTAGTAATATGTAATTTCATATTTCCAAGTTTAACAATGGAAGATACGATTCTTCGTCGAATGTAATGCTGGTGAGCTTGAATTAGCCTTAATAACACATGATATTGATGGGTAACCTTTTGGCCAGAGTGTAATAAGGGAATCTGCGTCTTTATTCGTCAGTCTGCGTATTATGGGTGAAGCGCTTGAATTAGCAAATCACACTAGCAAGTACAAAATGTGATTGCCAGTTACACTACAATGGTTTATGTTTCCTTTTTCAATAAAATGCATGTTAAATTGCAACAGTTACAATACATTTGCTCTTTAAATAAAATGACACCTGTATATACGCATAAGAGATTTCAACAGTTAATAAGTTTTATCGCAATCCACGCCGTTGAAGAATAAGTTAACTATTATATTAGAGAAGAAACCATTAGCTAAATTGGGATTTGAGGAGTACCATATTAAATTATTAAGTACTTAATGAGCATGTATGTATGTACTTCATAAGAAAAAATTTCTTTGAAATTTTCATGATTCTTATCGCCTGGGATACATAAACAATGAGGGCTCTAGAAACTCCTTAAAGTATAAAAAAAAAGAATTACCATAATTACAAGTGATGTTTGGTGTGAAGATTTTCTTGAGCTTCTCCACCAAACAAGAAAGATCTCATCCAAGAGTTTCAATAATAGGGAGGAGAATGTACAATTAGTTATCTGTCATTATCAAAACATCAACTCTGAGAGGTCATCCATAGGTATTTCTAGTCCCACAGCATCATGGTCTTCTTGTATGCCATCAATATCAAAGTTGAACCAACTATTCAAATCTTGGGGACCAACAATGTCAGATTCTACACCTAGGTCCTCCATTGCATCTACGTCATTCGGCGGCGAATTGATTGACCCCTTCTTGGTCTTCAAGGAATCAGGAGCGGAGGATGTCAAGGGAACTTCTCTTCTCCTATTACCATTGTTGTCGATCAGTTCTCCAGAACCGCAGACAGAAGTATACATTGGCTGAATCACATACCCGTTTCCTGATGTAGAAAGCTGAGCGGTCCTCTGTGTGTTCTTTACTTTGGTCTTCCGGTCACCCTTGGCGTTAACCAGCGAGCATCCAGCCTTGGCAAAACCATTTTTCATTGAAGCATCCTTGTCCTTATCTCTCTCACTCTTCTTACCTTTGACGCCACCAGACATGCTGCCGCCTAGATTTGATCTAGAAGCAGAGTCCCCCACGAAATTATCAAGTAGAACTTCCTTCTTCTTTCCTCTGTTTGATATTGGCCCACTTTTGGCAAAAGCATGATCAGTTTGTTGACCAAAATTCTCAAATTCATTTAATGCACCACTTTCAACAGGACCAGCAAACGAGCCTGTGAAACAGGATTAGATGATCAAACAATATCAGTGAAGCTATAAGAATATATTGCGGTCACTAATGTGTCAAAAATAAGGAAACGGAATGATCAAATTCTTTCACTATACTCAGGAACTCCCCTGAAGTATTCATTAAAAGAAAAATAACGAGAAATTTACTGAGCATGTGTACATCAATTTTACAAATTGCAGAAAGGTTGATAGATCTCTGAAATAATTGGAAGTACTAACCATTAGCCAGTGCCTTGCTGACACTGTCTAAAGGATCCTTGACATGAATTCGAGGAGGATCAGCAAATATGATATCACGAAGTGCAGGTTCATTAAAGCAACTCATTCCAGATTCCTCAAATCTTCGACACCGTGCAAGAGTTCGTCTTGCAAAGGCCAATGCAACTTGCTTCGACACTTTAGGAATACCAATTTTGATGGCAAGATTTCCTTTAGTGGCCTGTAAATGTATTCCAGAAGAGAATCTCAACTATTGATGTCTAGATCATTAAGAAAAAGATTCACCAAATATTACCCAGACAAGATAAAGTAGCACAAAAAATGAATTATTAGAGAGCCAAATGCATGTTGATCGGCGCTCTACACTGATAGTATATGACTGTATGTTGACTAAGAGAATTACCAAGAGCTTTTTGTAAGACAATTCGACGAATTTGTCAATTGCTACATGTTCGAGGTCCCTGCAGAATAAGCAGTTGCGGTTATCAACACAGAAACATAATTGTTTGAAGTCAAGTGTTCTAAAGAGTTGAAAGAACGAAAATTTATGAGCTTGAAACTGGTTTACCCTCCACAAGTATCCTGCTCCTGCCCTTGCATGGCTTTGCGAATGTTCTCCAATCTCATCTTCTTTCTGGCGGTCTACACGTTCCATCACATGTTTGAAAAGTAAATGAAAGTTCAACAATAACTTTAAGATAGATAAAATCAACTCTCTCTCTTAGTGTTATCTATTCTTTTTCCATGTGGGGTTGGGGGGGATAAGAGACAAAATGGGGATGTGGATCGTATAATGTTTTGTTTCCATACCTCTTAATCCATCGAATACAAGATAGGGCAGAAAATTTACAAAAGAGGAGAGTGGCGAGGATTGCAGAATTACCTGTTGATGAAGTTTCCTCTGCAGCTGGATAACTTCCTGGTTGATCTCATCCTCTTCTTTATCATGTAAATCAGGCTGTATCAATCCATTCAAAAGACTGTCAATAGGAGTATAGAAAACAAAATGAGGAAACAGATACAACCAAGTGTATCATCCAGGTTTCGAATATATTTCCAACCTATCTGCCAGAATATTATGTTTGTTGGTCCAACATGAGTGTTGCATTGCAGAAACACAATTGAAAATGGAAGGCAAAATCATGAAGACTGAACTTCAGAAACTTAATACCAACAAGAAAGCAACATTGTTCATCACCATCAACTAGGAAAAGAAGTAAAATACATACCACAGTTTCAGGATGTAAGCCAACACTTTGCAGCTCAAGCAAGAGTTTTTCTTCAAATGACATTTGCTCATACTGGCAGTCAAAGGGAGAAACAGAACCATTATGTTCCAGCAAACTTTGTGGTCCAACAGAGTTACACTGAGCAAGGCCAACAAGAGTATCATCATAAGAATGCTCCTTTTCGCTATCTACTTCCAATACCTCCCCATTGCAAAGATGATCAGAAATGTCAGGGTAACTACTGTAGTTTGCATATCCATTACACCCTATGAATCTGTCTGTGGTACCATTTTTTGGCACTTGAACATCAATAATTGATTCACGTGTAAATTCTAATGTCTCAACATGGTAATGTGTTTTCGGTGAATTCCACGAAGTATTCTGGTGCATCTCATAAATTCCCACCCCATTGTCCTCAAATTCTTCATCATCTACTATTAGAGCCGATAGTACTCTTTGATAAAGAGGAATGGTATTGTCAAACATTTGTCCAGAGTCGGTTCCTGGCAGTAAGATGGAACTCTGAAGATGGTTAACCAACTCCAATTTAGACTCCAAGTCTTCCTGGCCCAGCCCATTTTGAATATATCTATTAGCCTCACCAGAAAGATCCCCAGGAACGGAAATCTCTTCAAGTAGATCACCCTGGAAGGCAAATCCAGTTCAGAAATGAAGCAGAGACTAGTCATATATAATAATAACTGTAAAGATGCAATTTTTATAAGGGGCAAATTGGACACAAATCTTAATATCATAATCTGTCAAATAAAAAGAAAAAGAAGAAACTAAAGAAACAAAGTTACAAAAACAGTGCTAGAACTGAGAAGATATCATCTGAAGGGAAAGAACAAGATGTTGACTAGAGAGTCATTACTCCTTATTTTGATAATAACAAATTACGTTTTAGAGCTAACAATTGTTTAAGTGACTTCTAAAGTGCACCTTTATTGGCATGTTGGCACAAGAATCAAGTCGAGACCAACGCCAAGCTTAGTTTATGTTCTTATGTGTTCATAGGCGTTTGTAAGGAAATCTCAACTTATTAAATTGCTTTGTTTATGAGAGAGTTGGTTTAAAATGTGTAATCCCCCTCTTAGGATCACATATAGTCATGGACAGAGAAAAAAGAATCGCATGACTTAACGTCTAAGAGAGTTTACGGTGGAAGATGAGACATACTATCACATGCAGAAGTACGTAACCCAAAGTTATGAGAATACAGACCTTAGCATCATCACACTGGCTAAGCATCTGAGAGAAGTTGTTACAATATTCCTCTGCTACTCTTATCTGGAAGAGAAATGAAACAACATGATGTTAGCTGAAAGATGCATCTTAATTTGGGAAGGACTAGCTGAAAATGTAACAGGGAGTGACGATGGTTTAATTAGCTAAAACATTACCTGCTCGGCCAAGAAGGATTTTTCTTCTTGTCCAAGAAATGCAAACACTGATTCGACTTTCTTCCAAAATATACTTGAACAGGCTCCAACTGCAATAAGAGATTTCATCTCAAGAATTAACGCCACAGTAAAATAATATGCAAGATATAGGAATTCACCATATACGTACGGTTAAAATTGTAAGCCATGCTAGCAGCAGATACAAGCTCTTCCCGATCATCTTCTGAGTCCCCTGCAATAAGCATGATGTAAATACATCAGATTCTCGACGTTGTGTTACTTGTCATGTCTGCTACAAGCTAATTCAAAATACGACCATCCCTTTTTCTAAGGGACATTTTCCATATTTAGCAATCCCTAGTTAGGTTCCCATATTAACCAAATTGTGAGATGAATGTATGGAGGGAAATTTTAAATTGAGGAACAAATTTAAAATTTCATTAAGTGTGTGCAAAGGCAAATGTGTCAACATTTAGGGATGGAGGGAGTATTAAACATGATGACGATATATATTAGTGCAAGTCTTGAAAATCTCCAATTCTCCACATAACCCACTGCACGTGGGACTAAGAATATTGCTAGAGTCACGTATGGTAAATGAGCAAAAAGATTATGACACAGCTCAACTATCCCAGATAGAACACAAGAGGTCAGAAAACCCCCACACGAGGTTGACATGGTTGTCTACGCGAAAAGGAGATGACCAACTCTGCTTTATAAATCACAAATGCAATAATAAAGGAAGATCATGAAGAAGAGAACAAACAAATAAAAATTATTTAGGAAGTATATAATTACAATTAGAAGCAATCCCTAGCCGAGAAAATCCTTTGCGATCTGATAGCTTCTTTAAAGGGCGGCTGGTTTTACTGCCACAATCAAACAACAGGGAAAATTTAGAAAGAAAATTAAAATGAACCCACAAGAAAGCATCAAATGCATTCAATAGGAGAAAATATAGCACCTTCCATTTTTATCAGAAGTAGGTTTTATCTGCCGAAGTGCTTTGTTTTCAGTACCACTGTCCAGCTTATCCCTTACAGGTGAAATGCTAACCCTCGAAACAGATTTGACCCGTCCACTCCGACCTTGTCTCCGCACCCCATCAGGATTGCATTCCTTGTTTAGGAACTTACTCTTTGAAAGGGTTGTCTGGGGGCCAACAATAGAAAGATTAATCACTCTCTCCACCGTTTCACCAATTCCTGTACCTAATTTTAATTTGCTTTCTCTAGCACTTGAATCCTCACTTTCCGATAATCTAGCAGGAGAGGGAACAGTTTCAGGTTTGACTCTACTGATTTGACTTCCACTGGAAGCACTCTTGGAAAGAGGAGAACCATTGGCACCAGTTGTGATTGATTTGGCACCAAAATCAGGAGAGCCCTCAGAAGACATTTGCCCCTCATCATGATTCGACACAGGAGAGACAAGGTTAGCTCTTCTAGTACGTGATATCTTTTGCGGTCTCTGACCACCCCACTTAGCTATAGGCGGAGAGGATGACCCTGTGGGTAGGGAACGCTTTCGATTGTTGGCCCCATTAATAGATGGGGTTATGTTTTTAGTTGGAGGCAGTTCCCAACTATCCATTGTCACAGAAACACTAGGAACATTAAAGACTGTATTTGTTGCTGCCAAGCCTCCTCGGTGAGGAGCCTTTACTTTTGTCGCACCATTGGGTATTTCCTCACGAATACTTAACCTTTAAATTCAAAAAACAAATAAATAGGCTTAGACAATTATGTTCCATTCAAATGAGGATCTAGGTTACAACAATTGAAACATCATAGAATAAGCCATAATATTAACTAAATGGTTGAGTAAGAAAGAAAGACATTATAGTGAACTGGGTATAGTTTCATTCTAAGGCATAGAATGACGAACAGTAACGAATAATAACATACTTAAAGCTAGGTTTTGGCAGAAGCCGGTTCTTGTTCAATCCGGAAGCAGCATCCCTGGAAATAATGGGCTTCTCCTGTTCTTTCTTAAGGGTGGCCCGAACATTAGATCCAGCAAGTGATACACCATCAGACTTGCTTGCAACACCAGTACCAACAGAAGCTCCTACCCTGCTGAATATAATTACTTTCAAGAATATAGTTTCATCTGTAATAGTGCTTGTTGGCAGGATTATGAAATCCAGTAAAAGGGTGGAACAAGCATAATCATCACATGGAAAAACTCATATACAAATGAGGAAGAGATGTGGCTGCCAAGATCATTGATCACGATTTTTTTAGAAAAGGATTACAATAATCCCAGTGATCAAAGTTCTTTAGGATAACTCTCACAACAGCATCGACAAGAGTCGTGTTTAACATAGACATCAGATTATATAAAATATTATGGAACCAGAGGAAACATATGTAGCATCTCCTTTCTATTTAATTGCCAAATTCTCAACATTATACCATATCTTCATAAGAAAATGATGCAATTAGTTGTAATTGTCGCATTTATAGCTAGTAAAGTCAAACTTAATAATTTTGGGAAAACACATAAAGTATCAAATTTAAGTTGAGTGGCAACTTGACCTATTCAGAAGTTGAGTCCCTTAATTGACCTATTCGAAAAGTTGAGGGGCCCAAACGAAATTTAGCCAATTTTTAATAAAAACAATATGTGATGACTGTTAAGTCCCTATTTTAAGCAGGGAGGTGGTTGAGGAGATTCTGCTATTAGGAACACATAGTACTATCTTTCAACAGAATATGTTATAGCACACAAAAACCAAGGATACTTCTCTACATTCGGAAGCATCTCAGCCACCTACATAAGTAGCTGTTTATCCTACATACAATAATCATGTCATGAAGGTATACAAACAGAGTTAAAAACCAAACCAAATTATAATCCTTTACCTCCCCCCTCCAAATGGGGCCGGCTACATGGATACGGCATGGCGCCCCCATTCTGCTCTATATTGGATCATCTCTTTATGGGCTTAACGGAAGCCATGGCTCAACATATAGTTGATTGGAGACGTATCCATATAGCCGACCCACTTAGTGGGATAAGGCTTAGTTTGGTTTGGTTTTTCAACTTAATTCGTATACCTACATGACACGATTATAGTGGTTCCTAAGAAACATTTAACTAAAAGTTGTGTAAGACTCTAGAAATAAAACAGTATCGTTCGGAAATAGCAGGAAATTTACCTCAATCCCAGTGGATCACAAGATTGAAGCCCCGGTTTGCTGGAAGGTTTATGGAGTGTAGGTCTTTTCATTTCTACACCACCATCACTAGCTCTTGAACAAACTACACTAATGGAACGTTTCCGTTTCATCCTTTTGTCCCAAATGTCACCTCCAGCTGGCAACTTACAAATCTTTTCTTCAGCAACATCAATTTCTGCATTATCATCTTTCAGCGTATCACGTTCTTCAACTGGTAAGGGTTGCCTTGGTTGTCCATTATTCCGAAACTCAGCCTGAAAACATGAAGTGAACAAATTAAAGATTGGAAAGTAAATTAAAGGAAACAGAACATATACAACGAAGGGGTTACTGTTTTCTGCAAGGACACATAAAGATGAAAAGTAAGGCAAAAACGCTCAAATTCGCACCTATTTCCTACATGTTTTCTCAAACGTTTCTTACTTTAGCAGCCAATCTAAAATTACAATCATTGACAAACACAAAGGACAATACTCGGATAAAGATAAACAAATCAGAGGGCTACTATAGTGGAAGAAAGAGGTTCATGCAGATTTTCTAAACTTGTAAATTACCTAAGTGTTTCAAAATGCCATTATATGATGGAACAGAGAATCACAAACAGGCAGATATAAGTTGCCACTAGAAAGCACTGGCATGTGCCAACACAATTTCACTTCATTTGTCAACATACAAAAACAAAAATGTAGCATTCACAAAGTAATAACAAGATATGTTGGGGGAAACTTAAGACACTCAATTGCATTATTATAAATTACAAACCCGGGTTTCTGCAACCGATGTGCGTACACGTCTATTCAGAATGACATTCTTAGGCCGCTCTTCAACTTTTGGAGAAACAAATTCTGAGGGACTTCGGTGAATATGAGATCCTATCCTGTAGCCTGCCGCACTTGATCGTTCATTACTCAATAGCTCACTCTGCAGCTGTTTTTTGGATGTCACTACTTCACAATATTTATGTAACTTATGTAGGTGTTCATCCAACTTTTTCGCTCTACCACTGGCCCAAAAAAAGAAATGAAATGTGATGTTCAATTAGCAATTGAGAATGTCTGAGGGTTACAACAGGTCATACATTTAGATTGATGGTCAATGTTGCACCAATAAAACCAAAGACAGTCATTATTCATTGAAGTAAACAAAGATGTGAGATATGAATATACACGGGAAAGTCATAGCTCTGGTTATTTTAAAGAATATACACAGGAACGTCATGGCTTCAGTTATAGTGACAATGAAGGATAATGAATCACATTTTTATAATGTATTGGTTGCAGTAACATTTCTCTTTTAGTCTTTTCTTCTTCTAGTAAGGAAGGCCTTAAGAAATTTAATGATATTAAGAAATCTTTAGAAGAAAAAAAAAATGAAAGAAAGAAACCTTGCTTTGTCACAAGTTTCTGCAATACTTGCTCGATATCTTTTTAAATCATCCATAGAAGCAAGAGGTGAAGCCTTCATATGAGAAACACCAAGAGTAGTGTCCTCTGAATTGCTTCCGACAGACAATCCAAGAGCCCGCCTCAACTCACCTGTCTTTGAAACTTTTTTGTCACTAATTGTGATTTGTTCCAGCATCAGGCACTGAGCTAACGGAGGCAAGTCGCCTAATGATGTATTAATCCCACGAGATGCACCTCTCCCACCACCAAAGATTCTGTTTTCACTACTCTCTCTGAAGCTTCCAGACCTATCGAGGGTGGAACCCGAAGAAACTCCCCTCTGCCCATTTGAGTAGTTCCCAACAATACTTGAATCAGGGCTAGCTGAACTTAATTCAAATCTTCCATTTCCAGCCATTCTCAAAACTTAGCGCAATTAACTCATATCCACTGAGAGCTTCCTAGCAAGAAACTTAAAAAAGTGAAAGTCAAAAATTTATTTAACTACCTCATTTATGATATCTTGGAAGCATTCACCAATAAATATATATAAAGAAAAAATCACTTCCCACGAAGTATGGCCAACAGAGTATGTACTTCATCAATTGAACAACTATGACATAGAATAAATATTTATCTAGACACTAGTCGAGTAAAACTTTCTAAATAGTACTACAACCAAAAGCCCAAATCAAACTTTTTGCCTGTATACTTAAACCACCAAAAACGATTGAATCGCACATAGATTCTCGTAATACAGTAATCATAAAAACCCATATAAGAAGTTAAACGCATACATGTTTATTTCATCAATTAATATTGAAACATAACCAAAATACCTCGATCATAAGTATTTCAAACCACACATCAACTCCAACACGATAGTGAATAATACGAAACATAAAAACACGACCTTTTACCAATAAAAAGTAGAAAACAGCATGCATCAATGCCACTAATGAGGCTCCCTCCAAGTATTAGTCTAGTTCAAGGGTGTTCATTCGAAGCCAGACAAAATTCATAATTGAAAAAATGACATCGTAATTATATATTATCTATATTATTTACATTAAAACTAACAATAATTATGATTTTAAGTATATATTATGGTAGTCCCAAAATTTAAATTTTTTAAAGGATCATCCGAACACTCACTACTAATGTCCTAAATCCAAATCCGCTCTGGCTCCTGCCTAGGCTAAATTAAAAGCTTAGACCTTTACCCAAAATTTAAGCTCAAACTACTAAAAAAACATTCACAATTTCCAATTACGCTAAGCTAAATTCTGCATTCAAAACCCACCAAATTGCACAAAAGTAAACTTAACATAAATGAAGTTCATTTAACTTAAATTGAACTAATAATAAATGCAATTCAAGTAAAAAATTACAGAAAACATAAAAAACAAAACCTTTTACTAATAAAAACTAGGTATAAAAATGCAGGCTAAACTATAATCTTAGACCTTTGACCAAAAATTTAAGCTCAAACTACTCTAAAACCCACTAAATTGCACCAAAATTAAACAAATTAACAAATTAAGTTCACTTAACTAAAATTGAACTAGTAATCAATGAAATTCTAGTAAAAAAATACTTCATATTACAAAACATAAAAATAACAAAAAAATTCTAATAGAAACTAGACATAAAAATGCAAGGTAACATAAAATCTTAGACCTTTGGCCAAAAAATAAAGCTCAAACTACTCTAAAACCCACTAAAATTGCACCAAAAATAAATAATTAAGTTCACTTAACTTAAATTAAACTAATAATAAATGCAATTCTAGTATAAAAAAAAACCAAATATTATGAAACTTAAAATGTCGTAAACTAATAATAAATGCCATTCTGTAACATTTCGTAATGTTACCGAATTTTAGTAAATTCTAGTAAAAAACACAACTTTACTAATAAAAGCTAAACTAAAATCTTAGACCTTTGGAAGAAAATTAAAGCTCAAACTACTCTAAAAGCCACTAAAATTGCACCAAACATAAACAATTAAGTTCATTTAACTTAAATTAAACTAACAATAAATGCAATTCTAGTAAAAAAAAATACTGAATATTACGAAACTAAAAATTTCGTAAAAATTTGGTAAGCTAAAAATAAATGCAATTCGATAAAATTTCATAATATTACAGAATTTTAGTAAATTAAGCTCAAACTACTCTGAAAACACTAAATTGCACCAAAAATTAAACAAATTAACAAAACTCAGTTCACTTAACTTAAATGTAACTAGTAATCAATAATTTTTTACTAAAAATTTCATAAACTAATAATAAATGTAATTTGGTAAAATTTCATAAAATTACCAAATTTTAGTAAATTAAAGCTCAAACTACTCTAAAATCCACTAAATTGCATAAAAAATTAAACAAATAAATATACCTAATAATCAATAAAATTTCATTGAAATTACCTTAAAAAAATTTGTAGAATTCGAGTTTCAGCAGCACGAGAATTAGGGTTTTGGTCAAAATTAGTCAGCAAGTCAACGGAAACTGGTCAACGCAAAAAAAATTGAATTAAATAGAGGAGAACTAATAAAGAATTGAATGTGGAAATTGCATTTATCGATTGATTGAATCGAAGATAAATAGAGTAAACGAAGTAAGAGATAAAAGTACTTGGGTTTTGGTCAATAATGGTGGACTTCTTATTTTTTACTAGCTAAGGAACCCATCAATTAATTATTATTCATCTAAATACTTACATTAACTCCTATAATATTATCAAAGATTAACGATCGATCAATACATTAGAATAATTTTACATAGCTTCATAACTTTAAAAAGTATTTAGTATTTTATTTTAGATACGGTTTGTAAAATAACGACTATCGGCGAATTAAGAATCACACAACTTATTACAATTTAACGACATAAAGCAGTTCAATTAAAGCTAGAAATTAAGCTTAACCTTAGTCATTAGCAAAATGTAATATTCATAATTTTAAATCTAATTACTAATTTAGCATCCTATCCCCCGAGCCGAGACTAAGAAAAATATTATCTTAGAGAGTTTATTAAATAATCGAGATAATTAAATGTTTAATATTAATTTATCGAAGTTTCTATGTGTGAGTTTATAATTGAAAAAAAAGGAAACGAAAAACACGACTATTAATTTAGCACTTATCTCCCCGAGTCAATTCCGAATTCAAAAAATATTATCTTAAAGAGTTTATTAAATAATCTAGTATTAATTTATCTAGTTTAAAAATCCCAAGTCGGGACCGAACAAAATATTATATTAGAGAGTTGGGATTGAATAGTCGACTATTAATTTATCGAGAACGAAGCACCTTATCCCCAAGTCGACCTCGCCAAAAAATATTATCTTTATAGCTTTATTAAATAATCGAAAGATTAATTTATCGAGCTTTTAAAAAAAATCTACTAAAAAAAGGGAAACCAATTGCAAAAAAAAAAAAAACAAACCAAACCCGCTTCTTATGACTGCTGTTAACGAGTATTACTTATCTAAACTTCTATCAATTGATAATTGAAAAAAATTAAATTAAAAAAGAAAAAAAGGAACGAAAAAATACTAATTATTAATTTAAGACTATATCCTCGAAATGACCGACCAAAAATATTAGACAGTTTATTAAATAATCTAGCTTCTAATCAGATGATAATTGGAAGAATAAAAACGTATATCCTATTCGTGGAGCTTGGTACAAAATATTATTTATTAAAGAATCAAGTATTAATTTATCAGCTATCTTAAATTTTATTAAATAATCGAAGATTAATTTATCGCACTTAAAAAAAACAAGAGGGGCATATTTCATTCTGCCAAATGTGACGACCACGCATGCACTTGGCCAACAAGACTCTTTATATACTACTAAAGATTACGGAGTATATTTTTTGTATTTTTTATTTCCTTTACAATTTTGCCTGCTTAATGTTTTTTTTTGGGCTCGAACAGGAGGATTTGAGGCTCGGCTTGGCTCGAGGTTCGAGCGAATCGGAAAAATCGAGGCTTGGTTCAATTCAAAGGTTCGAGGTTCGATTCAAACGGTTCGAGGTTCGACCGGGACATACGAATTTTAATGATAAAATATGGAGAAAAAATACAAATTTATATGGTTCGAGGCGACCTTGAGTCTCTGCTTCGAATAGAACTTTTCGTGATGAATCGAGTTTTCAGGTTCTTTTACAGAACTACTTATCTTAGTCATATTTGGGAGAACGTTGAATACCTCTTTCTTTGTTCTCCCAATTTATCAAGGTAACCTCAAATATTTGTCTTAATCATATACTTCCTTTACAACTACATGGAGGCATCTTGGGCGAGTCAAGTGAGGGAATGTTGCGAGTTTTGGTGGAAGGATTTGTAGAGTTTACATATCCCACCGAGAGTAGAACTTTTTATTTGAAAGTGTCTTCATAATGCATTATCAACTATAGATAATCTTTTGGAAAGAGGGTTCAAGTAGAGGAGTATTGTGTTTCTTGCAATAATACTTTTGAAAGTATTTTACATAGGCTTAGCTTCAAATATTTGGTGGATTAGTATATCATCAAAGTTGGATTATTCAAAGAAATTAAACGTATTGGAGCAAACTAGTTGTGTGCTTTGGCAATTGTGGAAGTATAGAAACAATATCATCTTTGGGGAACATCACCTCCTTTACTTTAGCTTGAATAGTGAGCACGGAGGCAACTTTGTGGAGATAAAGTGATTCGAAGGGTCTAATTCAAGTGTTGAAAGGAGATATGGACACACTAGTTAAGATTGAGGTAGATGATTATTATGGATGTATTTCAATGGTCAAAGAATATGGATACAAAATTTTCAATTCTTTAAGTGGAATGGTAATAATGCACCACACTTAATAGCATACTAGGATTGCGGATTGGAGCTGGAAACTACATAGCTTGATGTTCCGGCCTACTCATTATGTGCAATTTCACTAAGTGATTGTAATTAGTTACATATTGATACTTTATGTTTTTATTGATCATTTTTAATGATAGAAAAACATATAGTATTAATTGGCAAGCTAACGATATGCGGTAGGAAGCACAAAATTCGGGGGTACGTGCTAAATATTGTGCAACAGAGACAAAAGTCATATTCTCTTGTGAGCTTGTACTCTAAAAAAAGTCATAATGTGTATTATTGAATCAAAATTGGGGCCAATACGAATCTAAAATTTGTTCTCGATTAACTCATATGTTTTGTTCCTATTAATTAGTTAAATTAAACAAGTCTTCACCATCGGCGCCTACGCTTGCTAAATCCGAAAACTCCAAAACGTTTTAAATCAAGTCCTACTATGTTGATTAAATATTGAATAATCAAACCGAATTATACTGCATCTCAATATCGAATATATTAAATGTCATAACAGCCCAAGAAAAAAGATGAAAAGTCAATTGTATTAACAATTTTACTCCTACTCTATTTCATTTTATTAGAAAGCATGCTACTAATTCATTGGTCTCGCTTTGGCTTCATCGAGATGTGGTCGACTTGAACCCCACCCATGTCCCGATTCGTAATTTCGAAAGTCGAGAAGTTCGACTTGTTCGGTAATGAAAAGTCCCAAATCAAGTCACGACGCCAAGTGATTTCGAGGCGGTCCTAAAGTATTTTTAGGCGGTTTTCAGCATATAAATACCCTCCACTTGGCTTATGCCCTCAACCCTAAAATATGATCGTAGGCTATTAAATGTAGAGTTAGTGGTCTCCTTAATATCATTAGGTCTTGTTATTCTATTCCCCTTAGTGGATAAATATCCCGGGTCAGATTCCTCTGCTTTCTCTATTCTTTTCAGATCCGAAGTAGTCATAGCTACACAAGTCTCATTGTAGTTTTAGGTTATTCTATATACTTCAAGGGTGAAAGATACGCCCATCCGGTATCAAATAAGTTCAAAGGTCATTTTATTCTAGGAATAAATAAGACACACAATTTATTCATCTAGTGTAAAGGATTCACACATTCGGTAGCCAGTCACCTCAAGTCCGTAATTTGTTCCTCCATTATAGTGAAATTTTTATGTGGCTCTCTACCTATGGATTAATACTCCTAACATATTTTTTAGAAATATCACGTTAAAATATATGTCTCTTTATTTTCAATACTGTACTTAATTCATTGTCTTAGAATTCACAACTGCCTGTTATAGCAAATTCGCTTCTACCGTTACAACAAACTGATATTAGAGCTTGGATTCATATCAGCGAAGAAGATGGGTAGTGAAAGTATGAAATTTAGAGAAGCTCACTGGGAGAAATTGGAATCTAGCCCACCCCCAAGTCGGCCGCCCCGAAAGCAAGATCATTAACAACATGCATACCGTAGTCACTTAATCGATTGATACAATAACAAATACGACCATCGAAAGCATTATCAAAACAAAACTCTCTATATTCCATCGCGGTGTTCCAACAACACATATAACAAATAAATGCATGCTGGTAATACAAATCCACCGAATAATAACCAAGGATATATGAAACTACAATATAGGAAAAGTATGACAAACTGCACTGGCCAATATAATACAACACACCCGCCTAGAAATACAACCGACAACAAAAAGGAAACGACCGACGAGACTTCCTACGCCACCACCGGCCACCTACGCATCTCCACGCAAAGAAAACGTATCCCCGCCCACCTCAACGATCGGGCTCCTGAGACCTAGGCTCCCGAAACGCCCGCCCATGGGAGAGAATGTGGAGTCGCCTATTGCCGAAAGTGAATACAAATACTACGTAATTTGATTCCATCGCTATATATTTCTTTATACAATGTTACATAACGCTATACACGAGATTATATTCATAAATAATGCATATTCATTTAATGGAAACAATCTCAACACACAAAGTCATCAAATGAGGAATCCACTCCACAAATAATACATACGAGAATCCACTCAAATAATACACATATGAGGAATCCACCTCCACATCATACACATATGAGGAATCCACCTCCAAACAATACACACATATGAGGAATCCACCTCCAAATAATCGATGAGTCTCCACTCTCCATCCCGATCGAGGTACATATTCCCCAATGCATATCACACCAAACCTCCCAATCTACTCTGGCTACCCACACAATATGCACACCACACCAAACCCTCCCTTGGCTTGGGTCACCACTGGCCTCCGCAAATAACACACAAAGTAATCAAAGTACATCCGCATACGGGGCCACATTACCACAAAGACACGCCCACACACAGACACAACACACACACAATCTCATAACATGAATCATATTCCCGCAACTATCTCATAATACAAATCATAACTTCAATTATTTCATCATATGAATCATAAATCAATCTCTTATGCATAATATCAATCATAAATCTAAATTATTTCATAATATGAATCATAACGTAATACACATATCAGAATAGTCCCAAGACAACACATGCAAAATATATAACATAATATATATGAAAGGTCCTCATCGTGAGATTTGTACTCACCTCAAGCCCAAAAGTAGTAACGATAGTTCTGCGCCCTCGTGGCTAGATCCAAAGCTCAACTCCTATTCAAAGAAATTAGACATTATAATACATTCCATAGAATAACCTCTCTTAACATCTATATAAACCCCGAAATTGCTATACCACGCCTCACTTCCATTCAAATTTACAACTCTTAGCAATCATCCTATTCCCAAGATTGATATACACTTCTAACATTCCAACGTACTATATTCCAATCGCCAACTTCGTAAAATCTCAATATTCGTCATCACCTTATTACCCCAACAATAACATCTTAAGCACATTCTAATCAATCCAGCAATCAATTGACAACTAATTAATCCATTAAATACAACCTCACCAATTCAAACACCAAATGCTATAAATTTAACTTTTCCAAACTTTCAATCCAATTCTATCTATCCACATCCAAACCAATAATTCTATTCCCAAAATAACTATAGTTAAAGTCCTCTTAACCTCTTATTACAATTTAGAGTTAATTTAAGAAAAAAGTCAAATAAAAGTCAAAACTCCTCAACTTACACCACTTTCTAACCCCAATAATCACTTAAAATCACCTCTAACTCTAAACTAAACTTAGATAACATTTGTATACCATAATAAAGTCAATATCTAAAAGTCAACAATAAAAGTCAAACTATATAAAAAGTCAACTCAAGCCTTAAATGACGATTTGAAGATTAAAACTCATACCTTTGATAATCTTAAGATGGGGAACAAGATTATGAAGCTAGATTCCACAAGATTTGCCAAGAAAATAAAAAAAATCAATGGAAATGCGAGAGTGAGGTCTCGGCCATTCACAAGCGAAGAAGTAATTGTGGATAAAGTTAAATGATGATAAGATTAAAAAGTAAGTGGAGGTAGGTGGAAAGTGGGGCCCTTAAGGGTAGTTTGGTCTTGTTTGGTTTCAGAATTTCGCTTTCCTAAGCACAATCTAATTCGAACACGAGTCACATTAAATTTCTATTCTCAAAATATATATTATCGCCAACCCATATTATCATTATTCCATTAAAAATTTTAACTTTTAACCGCAAAACACTCAACCGGCTACTAAAAATCACATTAAGAAAAATGCTTATAATGAAATCGTGCTATTTCTTTCTCCCCACTTCCTAATAAAAATTTCGTCCTCGAAATTTACTCAACACCCACGCGCCCCGTACCCAATACACTTACTCAGCCTCATAGTAATTCATATACTACACATATTATAGCACAAAGTTTAAGAACTAACCTTCTGTTTCGAAAAGATGTGGATATTGACTTCTGACATCCTCCTCTCGTTCCCACGTAGCTTCCTCCACTCGTTGATTTCGCCACAACACCTTTACTAAAGCCACAACTTTATTTCTCAAGTAACATCACTTTTCCATTTATCAAGTAAATTTTCACCGGTTTCTCTTCATACATAAGCTCCTCTCCAAGCTCCATTGGTTGTGACTCTAAAATATGGGATTCGTCTGGGATATACTTCCTCAAACATGACACATGGAAGACATTATAAATTCTGTCACGCTAAACGATAGGCCATCGGACCAACTTTGCCCAAAATCTCATAATGACCAATATATCGCGGACTCAACTTCCCTCTCTCCTCTCTAATCTCAACACATCTTCCACGGGATATTTCAAGAATGTACTTATCACCAATTTCAAAGGTTAAATCCACCCGGCGATTTATCCGTGACACATCTTTTGTCTATCCTCGCTACCACTGTGTTGTCATTGTATCAATTTTATTCTCTCCACCGACCTTTCCACCAACTCCTAACCGCATTAATTTCTATCTCCTATCATTCCAACAAACCGAGTCCTACATTTCCCCGCCGTAAGGCTACCGCGCCAAACGCGCCATCCCCAATATCGGGCGCTGAAACTATTATTATACGCAAACTCCATTTTAGGTAATTTATCATCCCACCTCAAAAATTCAACACACAAAGCCCGCAACATATCCTCCACGTTTGAATTATTCTCTCCGACGCCTATCTCATCGTGGATGAAATGATGACTCAAATTGACTCCGTCCCCATCGCCAAATCCTTTCCAAAAATCCGAGGTGAATCTAAAGATCTCGACCGATACAACGGATAATCGCACTCCATGTAATCGCACAATTTGATCCACATACACCACCAACCGCGAGACCTGTGAGTCACTTCTCTCAATTTGGTAAGAATGAAATGATTTCGACAAACTTATCCACTATCACCCAAATGCCATAATTCTTTTCAACGCCCTCGAGAATCCAAAAACAAAGCTCCATCGTAATATGCTCCCAAGTCCACTCTGGAATAGGAAGGGGTTGCAATAGCCCCGCTGGATGTCGGTGTTCTATCTTCACTTGTTGACAAGTCAAACATTTTGATACAAACTCAGCAATTTCCCTCTTCATGTTAGGCCACCAATACATCACAAGGCTTTAAGTCTCTATACATCTTGTAATACCCGGATGCATACTATATGGAAAGCATTGCGAGCTTCAGCCCAAAATCTCCTTTTTCAACTCCCCGAGAATAAGGCACCAATAATCTACCATGCATTGTAAGTGGCTCCATCATCTCACCACAAAAGTCCGATCAGCTCGCCACTCTCCAATTATTTTTGCAATTTCTCATCTTTTGTCGTCTCCCTCACATTCGATCAAAAGAAATCTGTTTAACTCTTATTTGCGCCAACAAACCGCCATCACTCCTTAATTCAAATTAACACCGAAGAAGTTTCATTTCATTTTAATGGCTCCCTTAATCTTCCCCTTACGACTCAATGCATCACCACCTCATTACATCTCGCCTCCTGTGATTTATTACTCCAACGGAAACATCATAATCGCTAATAAATTCCATCCACCTTCACGCCTCGTGTTCAAATCTTCGGCCGGAGGTATTTCAAACTTTGTGATCAAGAAAAATTCTTGCAAGTCACACCATACAAATAATGCCTAAATCTTAAGGCGCGAACACAATTGCAGCTAGTTCCAAATCGTGCGTCGGATAGTTTTCATGATTTCTCACCGCCGCGATGACACGCTTACCACCTTACCATGTTGCATGAGCACACATCCCAACCCCCCTACGCGATGGATCACCATACACTTACGCAGCTATCTCGTCCCCGATGTAAGAGTCAATATCGGCGCTGTGAAATAATTTCTTTCAACTCATTGAAGCACCATTCACAACTCACTCCAAACAAATGGAACTGTATTTCAAGAACACTAGTGGGTCGCTCCCACCATCACATCTTCAACTTTTGAGGATCAACACTTATACCCCTCTCTCAAATCACATGGCCCGTAAAACCCGCACTTTCCCAACCGACCACACTTGAAAATTCAAAGATACAATTCATTTTTCCCTCAAAGTCTCCATGACAATTCTCAAGTGTTCTTCATGCCTCCTCACTACTGTAATATATCAAAATGTCGCCAATGAACACCACCACCACAAATTTATCCAAGTAAAGAGCGAACAATTCGATTCATAAGGTCCATAAACGCCGGCAAAAAGGCATTCACAACCCAAACGGCATTACTAAAACTCGTAGTGCCCATATTCCTGTTCTAATGCCGACTTCGATGCTCATCATCCTCCTTTAATCTCAACCGATGGTAGCCTAAATCCTCAAGTCAATCTTAGAAAATACCCGGCATCCTTCAATTGATCAAACATCATCAATTCTAGGCAACGGATATCGGCCTTAAATTCTGTTACTTTGTTCAACCTGTCATAATCGATATACAACCTCAAAGATCCATCCTTCTTCTTTTGACAAATAACACCGAGCAATCCTTGCAACTAATACCTTAATAAATC
Organism: Lithospermum erythrorhizon; assembly: GCA_019722365.1. NCBI lineage: Eukaryota > Viridiplantae > Streptophyta > Magnoliopsida > Boraginales > Boraginaceae > Lithospermum > Lithospermum erythrorhizon. The sequence goes on along the minus strand of JADFUC010001221.1, from coordinate 157,632 downwards.
CCTTTATCCAACATCACTTCGAATTGCGTCACCCTTTCCAACTCAGAGCTATTCTATATGTTATGTGAAATCGGAGTAAAGCGATCAGAATTACCTCATGAAAAGTCCACCTCTCGCACAGAGGAAGTCCTGCAACTCCTCAGAAACACAACATACCTCTCACAACATGCACCTCCCTCGATCGAATCTTTCCCCTTACTCACAGGTTTTACAACATGAGCAAAGCATAACCAACACATCCACTTCTCAAAGATCTTACGGGCAACTAAGCGCAACGAGACAAAGAGGAAAGATTTTTCTTATCTAGGAAGAAGATCTTTGTAGATTTACCAGACTAGATATTTCAATCTTCTCAAGATGACAATCTATCACCAAGATGATGTCTCCCCAACCAACCATTCTCAATAAGATCAAAATCATTCATTTCAAAAAGGTAATAAATCTATCTCCAAACATTGATTTTCAATACTTATAGGACAATTTCTAAGTACCATCAATCTTAATACTTTCCACCCTGAGTTAGAATTAGAAGCGGTATAGCAAGAATTCTATCGGCTTTGTATCATCGGTGCCCTCTGCAGATACGGGCGAATTTAGTAGCCCATAATCAAACAAGACTTCGCTTTCCAACCCACATACCCAAAAGTACCTGACCACCCCTCAAATCCCAGCCTCCCCGCTGGTTAATCGCAACAGTCCGCTCACCCACTCAGTTCCGCACCATCCCTCGACTAATCCCCAAAGAACCTTACTACCCCTCACCCCAACCCACGCCCAAAGCTTCCTCTACCACTGAATCGACTCCTCCACGACTTCCCTTTGATAGGCCTCCTCTACCAGCCGCATCGAGTAAATGTGCTAGCACTTCCACTCAACACTGGCCTCTGGGATATCAAGAGCAACGTGCCCTTTCCTCATGCATATCGAGCAAAGGGGTATCACAACCCTGCCCCCGGCATTCCGCAGCCTCTCGTGACCCGGGTTTACTACAACGAAAAATACCTGCTAGTCACTCCCGCTTCCCCCCGAGCACCTCTCTCCTCTCGAGATCCCCCCTGACCGATTAAAAGCATTCCCGGCATGTAAAAAATGTGAGTTTAAATCGAGAATTAGTAATGTGAGCACTTAACTCCGATTCCTCGCTGTAACGTCAGCTACTGCCACGGACGCCCTCGAAACCTTAACTCGACCGCCACTCCATCCCCGCTGGTGCTGCCATATCTTCCTCTTTCTCCCCACCAACCGGACACCTCAACAAATCCATCTCTACCTCTAGAAGGCATCATTCACTGGGCTCACGAAAGTTGTATACTCCTGAAGCTGATACCCGCTGTGGATCTCCCACCATTCCGTCCCTCGAACCTCTCGATCCTCTTCCCTCGCAAGAGGATTCACCTCCTAAGTAGAGATCACCGAATCTTTTCTCATAGTCACTTATACCGCTTGCTTCGATCAATTCTCTCTCTCTTGAGTTTTATTATTATGCACTTTAAGACAAAAAGCATCCCTCGAAATAACACTCCACGACCGATCCTTACAACACCTGTCCTGGCAATCAAAGATCGGTGTACATTCTCCCACCAATCTCGAAGCCCACCGTAACTGTAGTCGGCGAATACGGGTCTTCAACTCCCCTGCACCCCATTAAAGCTCAAATATACTCCAAGTCCTCGAATGAACTCTAATGCCCCGGATAGGAGAACTCCCTCCCATAAATTGTCCCGTCGTAAAGCGGTCAAATAACTTTACTCAGACTCCACTTCCCTCGCCTAAAAAGACAAAAAAGCACATGCCTTTAGGATCTCCACCTCTAATATTTACCCCTGCACTCGTGGCCCGACACTAGGCCTACCACCGCCTACAACGCTATCCACATCTTCTACGACCTCGCACCTCTACTCACCTCCGGCACCCCCGGCAGCCTCCCTTCGCCGCGCGCCCCTTTGGCCGCACTCTCCTCAAAGACCTAACGAAAAAAGATCTACGCATGCATCCTACCAGCCTACAAAAATAACAAAAGAAAGGAAAGATCAGACCCCACAAGAAAACCCCAATATCGACAACTCCCTAACAACTATCAACCTAGGCACATAACCACACAAGACACCATAAAGACCCTGAACCTAGGCTCTGATACCAAAATTGTAACGACCCACCCCAAGTCGACCGCCTCAATTTTTGGGCATCATTAACAACCTCGCATAATTTAGGTCACCAATCGATGGATAAAGTGGGCCAACAAATATGACTTCCTCGACATTATCGAACAAAACTCTCTATTCCACGGTGTGTTCCAACAACACATCCAACAAAATAATGCATAAATGTAATACAAATCCACCTCAATAATACAACCCAACGATATACTAGAAAACCAAAATAACATGTGAGTGAGACAACTGCATCTGGCCAATATAATACAACACACCGGCCTAGAAATATACAAATCGACAACAAAAGGAAATGACCGATTTGAGGACTTCTACGCCACCTCCCGCCTCTCACCCACATCTCCACGCCAGCCTCAAAGAAAAATGCATCCCCACCACCCTCAACGACGCTTCCTGCACCTAGGCAAATAAAACGCCCATAGAGAATGTGTGTGTTTACTATTAAGCCGAGTGAATACAAATATCATAGACTTGATTCCATCACATATGGGTTCATGCTTATATATATATATATATAACATATGCACGCATAATAACCAAAGTTACAAAATGAATAACTATCCACATATCACATAGATTTCTCTTATACAATGTTACATAACACTATTATACACACATGAGATTGTTCATAAATAATGCACATTCATTTAAGTGAAAACAATCTCACCAGTAATATGCTCTCATCAAACGAATCCACCTCCACAAATAATACACATACATGTAGGAATCCACCTTCAAATAATACACATATGAGGAATCCACCTCCGTGATAATACACATACGAGAATCCACCTCCAAATAATCGACGAGGCCTCCACCTTCATATCCTCCCGACTCCAGGCTACACCCCTCAATGCGTATATCACACCAAACCTCCTCGAACCCACGGGCTACCCACACAATACATGCAATACCACACCAAACCTCCCGTCAGTCACCACCGCCTCCGGCACAACACACACACAAAGCAATCAAAGTACATCTCCGCATTACGCCACACACACATCACACACCCACACACACAACAACACACGCCCACACACAATCTCATAACGTGAATCATATTCGCAACTATCTCATAATACAAATCATAATCTTCAATTATTTCCATCATATGAATCATAACCTTAATTTACACATAATATCAATCATAATCTAAATTATTTCATAATATGAACAAAATCACACAATACACATATCGTAATAGTCCCAAGGCAACAATACGCAAAATATATAACATAATATATATGAAAGGTCCCCTATCGAGATTTGTACTCACCTCGAGCCCAAAAAGAAAATTTATAGCTCTTAAAGCGCCTGCCAGATCTGTGCTCAACTCCTATTCAAAGAAATTATACATTATAATACATTTCCAATATCTCATCACCTATTACCCCAACAATAACATCTTAAGCACATTCTAATCAATCCAAAGAATCAATTGACAACTAATTAATCCATTAAATGCTACCCAATTCAAACACTAAATGTTATAATTTAACTTTCCCAAAACAAAACTTTCTCAATCCAATCTCTATCTATCCATATCCAAACTAATAATCTCTATCTCAAAATAACTATATTAAAGTCCTCTAACCTCATATTACAATTTAGAGTTAATTTAAGAAAAGTCAACAAAAAGTCAACCCCCTCAACTTTACACCAATTTCTTAACCCCAATAATCACTAAATCACCTCTCATCCCCTAAACTAAACTTCTAGATAACATTTGTATACTATAATAAAGTCAAGATCTAAAAAGTCAAACTATATAAAAAGTCAACTCAAGCCTTAAATGACGAGATTTGAAGACAAAACCCCGCTACCTTTGATAATCTTAAGACGGGGAAATCGTTGTGTTTTATTCCGCAAGATTTGGTTAAAAGAAAGAAAAAAATCAATGGAAACGCTGAGAGAAAGAGGTTCAAATGCATTTGCCATGGAAAAAAGAAGATTTTTGTTTTTTTTTTTTTGTGATAAGTTAAATGCATTTGAGCAAGATTAAAAAAGTTACATGGAGGTAGCGAAGTCACGACCCTTAAGCCGAGTTTGTCTGCTAATTGGTAATTCTCGCTTCTTCTGCTTACTACAACCTAATTCAAACACGAGTCAAATTAAATTTCTATTCTCAAAATATATTATCGCCCAACCCATATTATCATTATTCCATTAAAATTTTTAACTTTAACCGCAAAACACTCAACCGGGCAACTAAAATCACATTAAGAAAAAATGCTTATACGGAACGGGTTATTTTAAATAGTTATGGATTCTATGACTGATGATGTTAGTTATGCCCTCCATAGTAGAAAATTGCTACATAATTTTAGCTTGGATGCCTACGATGCACTCAAAGGCAATACTCAGTTGTAGGTTCGCATACATTGTAGAGAAGCGTTCTTCACAGTTTGATGACGTCCGGGGTGACTGATGCGAAGCAATATTATACGGGATTTGGGTTCCGTATGTCCTAAAGAGTACGCAAATGTAAAAGGTCTCGAGCGGTATTATCGTGCTATCACAATGTGGCTCGTGATCTCGAAAGCGGACATGGCCTTAGTTGATGACATGCTTCTCATACATTTTACACCAATGCGTGCTCCAATTTTGGAGTGTTCTATCATATGTGTCTTAGGAGGGAGCCGTTCTCAATGAAAGTAGTAGCTGGATTACGCATTGTTCAATGGAAAATGGTTCGCCTCAAGTAGGTGGTCGGATCGATCGCTAGGATTAGGATGCATGATGATAGATTCTTTCACATTGAACAAGATTACGTGCCTCGTGATCACTACGAATTTGTTATCTCCTCGAAGCTCATAGACAAGGTCAAGTTCTGGGCTTATAGTGGATCGCCGACTGCCTATAAAAGTGTTCGGGACGCGATTGAAAGCAAGCGAAATGAGAACTTTGTATGTTTTACAAGGTACGACATTTCTAGGCCGGGACATTGTTGTGGTGTTTGTCAAAACAGTGGAGCAACAAATTGTGGAGTCAAGACGAGTCGGCCAGGCACCTCAATCGCTTTCAACGGCAAATACTCCACGGCTTCAAGGGTTTCAAAGTGAACATCATGTGGTAACTCAAGGATGTCGCCTGAGAGCACCGCCGCTCCGGGTACCTTCTAAGATACGATGCTGGGGATGAGTTAGCTCATGCTTTTCCTACTTGCAGGAACCTCGGTTCTCATGTGCCATCTGCTATTGGTATTTGGTGACTATCTTCAATGGCGCATCGTCATCGAAAGGATATTTTCGTCACCGAGGGTCGAGATCATGCGGTGTCGACGCTAGGAACATCGCTTAGGGAAATAGAGGTGCATGACTTGCATTTCTCATGCTAGTAGGATAGAAAGTAGGCATACTTTAGTATACACTAGTTCTATTTCTAGTTCTCAAAGTAAATACTGGTAGGTTTCATTATGGATCATATGATAAGTATGAATTTTGCCTACTGAGCAAGATGATGAAATCACCCTTCATTGGATACAATGAAGGACAAGTAATTTATTGGGGATCATACAAACCAATGTATGTGGGCCAATGAACATATCTGCAAGAGATGGTTATAGTTATTTCATTAAATTTATTGATGATTACAGTAAATGTGGTTATGTGTATCTAATGAAACACAAACGTGAAATCCTTTGAGAAATCTAGGGAATTCCGTAATCTAAGTAGAGAACCACCGAATAAGACTATAAAGACAAATTCTGGTCGGGTAGACGAGAATATTTAGGGTCAAGGGTTCAATATTCATCTTAAAGAGCGCTGTATTGTTTCACAACTCACTTCCTACAACAACGCCACAAATGTGCGATACAAGGTCAAGGAGAAATCGAACCTTGCTCTATTACTTATTCGATATAAGATGCCTCCCTGCCAACTGCGCTTAATTCGAAATATACACTACCTAAATGCATCACCATTAATTTAATAAATGTCCAACTATATCAAAGATATGAAATACCTCATGAATTGTGATTTGGAAGTTTCCAATTAGTTTTCTCGAGATTCGGTCATGGACCTTATTTTCAAGAATTGACAAAAAGATAAATTAGTGCCTAAATTTGATAAATGCTACTTTAATTGGTATCCGAAGGAAACCATTGGTTACTACTTCTACCTGAAGCATGAGAATAAAATACTCGTTGCAAGGTCAGGAATATTCCTTCTAAAGGAATGTCCGTCTGCATGATTGGGAACGGCGCGTTGCCTCGAGAAACTCAAGATGATTTAAACGACCTGGCCAATACAATTCCACAGGTAGGACGACGATACACCACAAGAATTAGAAATCTTCTTACATACGAGACCCAATGATTCACGTGAAGTTGTGAAAACCAACCCTAGGGAGATCAATCGAGATCGCCAAGAACCGTACTATCAGAAGTGACGCAATCATTTTGAAAAAATGATTTGAGTCCACCTCTTACGAGGAGGCAACGAGTAGCGCAAAAGATGTCGTATTTAATGGCAAATAGCCATTTAAACTGGAATGGATTGATGTACCAAACAAGGTTTGGTCCTTAATAGATTTATTGGATGGGTTCGTCCTATCGAGTGTAAATGGTACTTAAGCATTTAACATGACAAAGACGGAAACGTCCATGTTTACGGTTAAACTCGCGCGAAAAGATTTCAACCAAGTTCATGACACGCAGTTATAATGAAACTAGTTCACCAAGGATTATGCTTCTTGAGTCCATTCGATAATCTCTTAGCCATAAATATTCCATGACTAATAAAACGCGTGCGAATGGATGCGAAGCATCAAGCCTTTAACGGAAATCCCTTTAAGAGAGAAACATACTAGGTACAATCTCCAGTTTTACATGTCTTAATAGGACCTAAAAAGGTTTGGGAGCTATAGATGCCCATTTTTGTCCTTCAGCAAGCATCCCACAGCTTGAACCTTTCATTTATCAAACAACAAGTTTTGATTCATTAATAGAGCTCTAATAAGAATCTTAAGGCAATAAGAAGGTAAGCTGAGTTATACATATATAACATTCATAATTCCGTATGTCAATTTACATACCAATAATTTAATAGTTGGAAATAGTGTAGAGTTATTGAACTCAGTCAAGGTTTGACTGTGTAAATGTTTCTCAATGGGGAGGGCTTCGAAAGGGAAGTGAACATTTTCTAATCTAAATCGAGCCAACCGACTCATCGATTGACTTGCCAAAACACTTATATCAATAAAGTTGTAGCAAAAGTGTTCAAAATGAATGATCAAGAAAAAGGCTCTCATTCCTCCCATGAGACACGGAGTTCAACTCAAAGAAGTCAAATGTCCACAACGAGTGCCGAAATGAACAAAAATGAAGGACATACCCATGCTTCTCGCTATAGGTCCATCATGTACGCCATGTTGTGCACACGACCGATGTGTCGTATAAAATAAGCTGCCACCAAAGAATACCAAGCTAATCCAGATAAATCATTTTATCAGAGAGCGGGCGGCATCTTGTAGTATCTAAAAAGAACTTAAGATGCATTCTCGGGTACATGGGTAGAGACAGAATAGTTGGGTGTGATCAAAGTACTAACAATGCCAGCCAAACTAAGAATATGGTGGAGCAAAGAGTTCGAGTAGCTCCAAGCAATAGAGGCTAATGTACAACCTACTCCCTTTTACCAAATCATAACGCCAGCAAAGATATCCAGCCGAACATTGGTCCTAGTCAAATGTCGCAGTTGGTGTTAGATTCAAGAGGAGCCAGTGTAATAAATCTGTTTGTTCACTATGCCTTATGTGTTTATATGTCTTAATTTATAACATAACCTCGTTGTTTCCTCACGAAAGTGAAAAAATGAAACTCTCGGCTACATACAATTTCTGCAGAGACAACCCGAAGTTATCGATAAAGAGAACCTCTTCAAGTCTAAAATATAAGGTAGCCATTCACCTTGGTCGATGTCGCATATTAGCTTACAAGCATTTGATGACCACCATAGTGATCGATGATCAATTGTCTCGATAGAAGAGCTTCGCAAGCCGATCAAGCTTGACCGATAAAAATCATACATATGGTATATTTGTGTTCATGATGTTTGCTTAGAACCGTGTTTAACAACACTTAGACCTCGCTGCATATAACTACTATGTTATATGAGTTGTGTGTTTGACTTTGCTATGTTGGCCATCGAAAGATGCTAGCAGGGTGTTTATATATTATGCGGATTTATCTCTGCCCTGGATATACAAGGAAGACCTGGGCCTCTGGCAATGAGTTTTGGGACTCCGATTGGTTTGGGACGCCCATAGTACCCATCTGGGCCACCGAGTAAAGAAAGTCATGGTATTTTCATGACACGCTCTATGGTTACTTCCATGACTGTAGATCGCGTGATAAAGAAATTGTAAAGTAATCTGCCCGCGGCAAGCTGGAGTTAAGGTTGAAAATCGTATTGTTTTTGATTTCTATAATTATGTCGCTCCTATAATTATTTACTAGTTTTCGTTAAAATGAGATTACTCAAACTAAGTGTTCAATGAATTTGTCCAATTTGTATTTTAAATTATCAATGTAAAATCCCTCGATCATCTCGTTGATTTCAATCGCCCCAATTTGACAATCACGATTTAATTCCATACATGGAATATGACTCAAAGTCATTGTATGTGTGTGACCTTTCCGGGGCCTTCGTAATATTAGTTGAATAATAATATACTTGACCATTATGATATTATATCGATTATGCATTCTAGATATGCTTAATCTCGCATAACTCTATATTATCGTGAAGTCTCCCATTTTAGTAATTTGCAATTACTTAACTCATAGTTCAATTGACGGTTTAACGAGGGAAGCCTGCCAGTAACTTGTTAAGTTACTTACTCGCTTTTAGTAATAAGTTAGTTAATGCCTTAACGTGGTTAGCTTATTTTATCGCCACCTAGCCGCTTTATTCTGCGAAAAGTAGCGGGCTATATAAGGGAAAGATGAAATGAAAAAACCGAAATTTCATTTTGGCTTCCTCTATCTTCCCTCAAACCCCAAAGCCGCCTCCCTCCCCTCTCTCTCTCTCTCTAGCATTTCGAAATAAGTTTTGACTCATTTTGTTGTCCAATTGTCGTAAGATTCTAGCAAATCCAATCGCGAGATTCAAATCCTCTCAAAGGATTAACTGCAAGCGCATTTCACTGAGGTGCTAAGTGATTCAACGTGGATTTATTCGTGTGGCTAAAAGTTCATCATATATCTCGCGTGACAAGTAATTCAGATTCATACGCATATGAATTTATATATATATATATTTTTGTAATTCGAGTTTATACATTTATTTGATTTTGGTGCATTTGTTCTTATTTTTAGGAACAAGTTATGTAATTTTTCCAACAAAGATAGCATTTGCTGTGGTTGGGGGTTGGTTTGGTTTGAGGTTCACGGAAGAGAAAGGGGATGAGGGGCTGAATGGTTTTCACGGGGGTGGGGGAATTTGGGTTTGGTGGGTTTTGAGGGGAATTTAGTTTTAGTTTTGTAGAAGCTAAGTAGGTTTAGCTTTCAAAAATTACATTTTTACCTCCAAACTTTTTATATTCTATTTCCCAAGGTTTTAATTTTTTCATTATAATAATAAATTCAGCCCAAAAAAATAATATAATCTCATCTAAAAGCCATGTTAATGCCTAAAACTAATTCTTTATTTAACACATGAATTTTCTTTGTGGATGATTCTAAACAAATCTTTATCGCCCTACATGAATTATTATCTTATCATATTTAAATAGTTCAGAAATAATTTAACACACATAAATTTTGCCTATTAGGCTCTGGCCCTTAAATAAAAAATAAAACTTTCAAGAAAAAGCCTGAAACAAGTAGTACGGCCAAAAGCTAAATATAGTACTTTTTTATTTATTCAAGAAACAAATTTTTGCCAAGGAGAGAGAGCTGGTAGTCGCTTCTCGTCTATTTAACTCGATTTCTCTACTGATACCTAGCCATATATATAAGCATGAATCTGGACATGAAACCACGGATTTTAAAGTTATCTTAAACTATTGGCGTAGCTTTTAATAACGTGAAATAGTAAATGACATGTACAATATCCTGGCCTGGCTGGTTCTACATTTATGTTTTTTTGCTTTTTCAAAGCATATGACTTTAGTCTTCTTTATAAAAGAATATGTTCTTTTGTACTTTATTTTCTCCGGTTATTTTTTCTCTTTTACGTGACGCATTCTCCTTATCATTTTCTTTCAACATATCTTTGAAAGCTTCAAAGATATCTTCAATTTGAACCCATTCATTTTGATAACCAAATATTTTAAGGACTGAATAGCTCTAAGATATTATCAAAAAAATTTAACAAATTTTCGTTAAAATTTTAACTTAAGTTTTTTCTCTCAAAAAATCATTTATAAAGTCCAAATTTAAGCATATTTCTCCTCCCATACCTCCTTTCTCTTCACATCACATTTTATCCTCCATTAATATTACACATTACTAATAATACAAAATGAAAATAAAACAATGATAATAATAATAAAAATGAAAATAATAAAAAATAATAATAATAAACAAAATAATTATTATAATAAAAAATAATAAAAAGTATCATAATAATAATAAAAATAATAAAAATAATAATAATAAAATCAATAATAATAAAAAATAATAATAATAATAAAATAAAAATAAAAATAAATATAGATATAAATAATAATAATAATATTAAAAACAATAATACTCTCTCCAATCTACTTTAATTGAATTTATCACATATCGAGATAAATCTTTGATCTTTGATTAGTATTCGATTATATTATTAAAAAATTAAAAAAAATAATATTGTCAAAGATTTTAAAAGATTTAATCAAATTATTTGAATTTCATACTTTTAAAAAAAGGAATAATTAGTAATCGATGGTCAAAGTTCAATTTCGTAATACCAAACGACAATTAAAGTGAATCGATATAGTAATAATAACCAAAATAAAAATAATTAAAATAATAATAATAATAATAATAATAAACAATTATCATAATAACAAAATAATAATAAAAATAATAATATTAATAATATAATAACAAAAATAATATTATTATTAATAATAATAATAAAAATATTTATAATTATAATTATAAGAATTAATAATAATTATTATAATTATAATAATTATTATAATATAAAATTATTATAATTATGATAATAATAAATATAATAAATGGCGATAATCCCCATTTTTCAGTAGATATAATCTTATTAATAATGATTTTTGAAAAATTATAAAATTCCTTATTTGCTCTATGTCTACTTATGTTAATCAATATGTTTCTGTTATAGAAAGAAACTATAGATTAATGAGCGTGAAAGCTGATAATATTTCTATCTGAATTAACAACCTTTTCAAATAGAAAAGGATGGAAAAGCTTGTAATTTTTTGGCTTATTCAAAATTATTCGAGAATGATACATTACAAATAACTTGTAAACAAATAAATACTTTAATAGAACAAAATAATTATACAAATTATTTTCTAAATACTCTTGGAGAACAAATTATTTTATTACATGATAAAGTAGAAAATTTAATATCTTTTTAAATTTGACGAAAGCGATTCCAAAAAGAATATCTGAGAATAATAATTAGCCTTAAAGCATCCAAATTCTCCACCTGAAATTAAAGATTTTAAATTAAAATCAACATCAGAACTTGAAAAATATTAGATAATAATTTGGAAAATTAAGTATTAATACTTTAGATGAAGATCTAATACAACAATTTGAAGATAATAATGATCATAAAAAAATAATTTGAGGATCAGTTAAAACTTGAAAATAAGTAAGTTAAGCTCTATATTCAAGTTATTATAAAACCTTTCTCCTATGGATGCTTTGGAATGAAGAACAAGAATTTATTTTGAATAATAGTTACAGCTGTAAAAAATATTAATTTAATGGAATATTAATAGCTTATGTTGATAAAACGATTTATAATGTTGTTCATGCACGTTAACGCATTCTACTATTTGTAAAACTAATGGTAACATGGACAAAACAATAGTTAATACGATAATAGCGGGATTTACCGGCCAACTTAAAGGTTGGTGGGATAATTATTTAACCCCAAAACAAAAAACTATCATATATGGTGTAGTTAAAAAAAAATGAACAAAATATTGAAAAATGATGTTATATTACTAATTGTGAATATCAGAGAACACTTTATTGGTCGATATTCTCGATAATAAGTAGAATATTAAAGACATTATTACAAAATCTTAAAATGCAAAACCCTTACCGATTTTGGACAGATAAGATACTTTCAGTAGAGTTACGTAACTCCCCAAAGTAATAGCTCTTATTGAAAATCAAAATTTATTGATGGTCTTCCCTACCTATTTGCGTAAAGCGGGAAGATAAGAATCTAGAGGAGATAAAATATCTATTCTTTGTGAAAAATTATATTTATGGAAAAATTGATAGAATGTAAACCATGTTCAAAAAGACAACCCCGTATTAAGAAGGAAAAATAATCATGGAAGTTGGGGCGATCGTAATTTTATAAAATTTCGTTTACAAATTCAAGAATCGAAATTTAATGTTCTAGATAATAATACTATGGTAGAATTCTTAAAAAATATTAAGGATTCAGACTTAAGATCTAAAATTATAGATCAAATAAAAAATACTCCATCAACTTCAAATAATGTTAATAATTTTATTTCCACTGATAAATCATATACAATGTCAAAAGTTTATAAATTACTTAAAGAAAGAAGAACCGATAATACTCCTAATGAAGAAAATTACTTCAAGGATATAGAAAGATAAATACAAATCCATAGTTCCAAGTGATCTTTTAAAGCCGCATACTAATTTTATTTATATAAAACATATAATTAAATTATATGAATGTAGGGACTTACACAAATATTACAAAATACAATAGATATACTGACTCCCACTTAACCTTAACACCACCGCGACATCCGCCTAAGACTATGCCTGGCCGTGATGCTCATCATGCTTTGCCCGACTTAGTGGTTTAAGAGAAAGTGGGTCAGCGATTGGCCTCTATTTCTACTTATATACTTTGACATCACCTTTATCACATATCTCTAATCGTGATACTTTCGAGTACGTACTGATTGCGGATTTGCTCGGCTCCTTAGCTTGGAGCTATCGCCTAAAGATGTTACAGCAACTCCACTTAGTCCTCAACGCAGGTAATTGCCACCCAAGTTCGGCCACGAACTTCTTTATCCAAACATGCTTCTTTGGGCCGCTTCGCACGCCGCGCGACGCATTCAAATTGCGGGTAGAATCGGCAACAGTATCGCTTGGGACTCCTCCAAGATACCGCTCCACCGTTGAGACAAAACATACCTGCATCTGAACGAGAAGTCGCCTCTCAAAGCGCTTGAAAACCTGGCGTCGCTGCATTCTCACAAGTAATCCCTCATCTCCACCATATACTCAAGAAAGCATCTTTAGTTCTCCTCAAGATGCACTTCACCGCAACTGTCCAAAGTTGGCTTTCACCCTGGATTAGCTTGGCATTCATCGGTTACACTAGTGGGCTAAGACACATCGTGCCCTTAGTACAACACGGGCATGACGACGGATCCTATAAAATGGCTTATTAAGGTATGTCCTTCACCTTGCTCATCTCAACACTAGTAGCGGGGACACCGTGGCTCGCTGAGTTGAACTCCATGTCTCATGGGGAGATTACCCTTCTTGAATTATTTCATGTTGAACCTTGGCAGCATCTTTATTCACATAAGTATCCCCGACAAAGTCCAATCACTCTCCTGCCTCGATCCCCGTGATCTTTATTCCAAGTATATATATTCAAGCTTCGCCTAAGTCCTTCATTGAGAAACATTTGCACAGCCCAATCCTTTGACCGAGTTTAGTAACTCTACGTTGTTTCTTAATGATAAGCATGTGTTTACTCACATACTGTGACTATTATGAATGATACATAACTCCCACTTACCTTCTTGTATACACAGATTCTTCTTCGCTTCGATTTAAACCAAACTCTTTGATTGATTCATCAAAACGTAGATTCCAACTACGGGATGCCTGCTTAAGACCATAAATGGACTTTTGCAATCCTCGCGATACCTCTTAGGTCCTTTAGGACATGTAAAGCCTGGAGGTTGTACCATGTACACATCTTCCTCTAAATTTCCATTCAGGAAAGCAGTCTTTACATCCATTTGCCATATTTCATAGTCATGAAATGCAGCAATGGCTAAGATTATCCGGATGGATTTAAGCATAGCCACTGGCGAGTAAGTTTCGTCATAGTCCACTCCGTGAACTTGTTTGAAACCTTTCGCTACAAGTCTAGCTTTGAAAACATCAACGTTTCCGTCTTTATCATGTTTCTTCAAATACCCATTTACATTCACTGTACAGCCCCATTCCGTAAATCCAACATGACCAAACCTCGCTTTGATACATGGTAGAATCCATCTCGTATTGCATGGCAATTTGCCATATTTGTCGCAAGATCCTTATTCATTGCTTTTGTAAGAAGTGGGCTCGCCACTCAATGATGAAAGCTTCACCATACGGGCCGCTTCGTCAAGTATCCCGCCGATCTCCTATGGTCAGTTCTTCCACAGCTCACGTGGATCAAGAACAAGTCTTCTATGAAAGTTAAGGTTCCAATTTTGTGGTGTCGATGCCTCTACATTGATGCATCGATATTGACTTCACGCCTGAGCTTCATCAAGATGAACACCATTACTTCTAGTCCTTTTCTCGGGATGTATATCTTTCAAGGAATACTCCCTGCTCGCAACGAGGATTTTATTCTCCCCGCCTGTAGAAGTAGTAACCAACTGCTTTCCCTTGGATATCCTATGGCTATGAAATAGCATTTACTTCCATTTTAAGAAGTTTGGCCTTTGTTAATCTCTTAACATAGCTTCATAGCCCCAAATCTTTTAGAAAAACCCAATTGGGAATCTTCCCAAACCACGCTCACGGGAGTTTTATCTGGCCGACTTGGTTGACATCTGCTTAAGGTGTTAATAAGGCTTAGAAGTGCATATCCCCGTAAATTAACTGGGTAGATCGATAGGTTTCATCATAGATCGAACCATGTCAAGAAGGGTTCGATTTCTCCTTTCGAACACGCCCATTACGCCGTGGCGCTCTCGTTGGAGCGAGTTGCGGAAACAATGCCAGTACCTTCTAAGACGAGTATTGAACTGGTGGATTCAAATATTCTCCACCTCTATCGCACGAGAATCTTTATTGTCTTGTTCAATTGGTTTTGTACTTCATTTGGGAACTCCTTGAATTCTCTCAAAGGACTCGGTGTTTGTGTCTCACCGATACACAAACCGCATCTACCGTGAGTCACCGCGAACGAATGGCAGTTATAACCTCCTCTTGCGTATGTGTTCATTGGCCCACATACACGCGTGTATGATCCCCTGGCCAAATCACTTGCCCTTTCATTTGCTGAGTGCATTTTGGTCATTTTGCCTGTAAGACAAGACTCACACTTATCGTATGATTCATAATCAAACCTTCAAGTATTCCACCTGAGCGGAGTTTCTTTATTCGTTCTCGCGCACGTGACTCTAAGAATGCCATAGTATGTTTGGTTTAAGTCGTTAGGAAGGCTTATTCCGCTTTTAAGTTTATGTTATATGACTCATTAATCATGTCTAAAACGTATAGACCATTTTGAAGTGAGGCGTACTCAAATACTACCTCATTCCCGTGATCCTAAAATTCATCGGGATCTATTGAAAATGAAACCATCATTATTCAAAAAATGTAAATAGAAATAATATTCCCGCATTACTGCGTACATAGTAAACCGGAGATAAGTTCAAAACAAGGCCCGTGGCAAAGTTTAAACTAATCCCACAACCTTCGCGCCATTTCCCTACACGCAGATCCATTTCTTTCGAAGTCTTCTACTTGACTCTGAAGTTCCCCGCATACAACACGACAACATGAACCACAACCGTGTCTAGCACCTACTTATAGAATTAGAAGTTGTACAAACTTCAATAACATACACCTTTTCTTTAGGCTTGGTGTTTATTATTAAACCATTTTTCCTATCTCGACAAATTTCCTACAGCCGCTTCCAAATGACCTCGAAGCCAGAATAAATGCGTATGTCATCTCCAGTAGACACCCTTGCCCTTCTCGCTCTCGCAACGCTTTTACCGCTAGAGGCAAATCTACGCAGAAGCGAAGACCTCCTTATTCATATCCAAAAACTCATTAGCATCAAGAATGGTTATTTGTTTATGAATCTCGGCGAGACATCGACCTTGCACCGCTATAGCCTTTGATATACTTAGACATATCGACAAAGCAGTATCTCATGTTTATGTTAACTCTAACTCGGGGCTTATTCTGCATCCCGGCGACTGCGACCGCTGGGCTGCATCCATTACCTCAAGCGCAATCGCAATCGCTGTGATTTCGGCCTCGGCAAATAACGAGGCAACGAAAAGTTTCAGATTTCTTGCTATTCTCGCACGCCCTTCGATTCAGTCAAGAGCTTCGATGAATGCCGGGCATACGTGATATCACTCATACGTAGCCTCGAACTTCGGCTCCATCCGAGTAAGCATAAGACACTTTGGCGCTTAGAGAGTCCTTCTTATGCAACTCATATTTCTTCTAAAGCGCATACATCGTCCCTTAAGGTCTTATAGGAATTTCTTTATACAAGACGATTTCCAACTCAAGTAACTCAAGACAACCTTTCAACTCACACGGTGAGACCACGCCTCAAAAATTTGCACTATCATACACGCAGCGAGTTAATGTAGTTTGAAGCAGTAGTTCTAGGGTAGCAATAGTGATAGCCATATTAATTTACAAGAATAGTAAATAAAACAAATGCACTCCAAGAACTATCATGCTAAAACACTTACAACAAAATACTAATACTTCCAAACTTCCAACATATTAGTATCAAGACTCCATTACACTTAAATTCAAACGGCAACACCGCTACATTTTGAACTCCAGCGCTTATAATAGTAGGTCACAACCAATTATGTAAAACTACATAACTTCAGGTTACTAGCATCTCTTACAGATGCTACCCAACATTTGTATCTCCGAAAAACCGTGAAGCATACTAATTAAAAAACCAAAGTGTTACTTGGATTGATCATCTCAAAGCCCACAACGTTAGTGGAAATCACTTCAACAGATCTATTGTCATATCAATGCAACATTGTAAATACCCGCCTATCACGGTGTGCCTTAATCGGGATGCTAGCTTGATTGCACAACTTTAAAATTGGTTTTCGATACTTTTGCTTTTAAATTTTAATTGGTGAGATTATTATTACTTTGTTTTCATTTACTCATGCATACTAGCACATAATCAAGCAATACATGCAACATAAAAAATAAAACAAGTAATGCACATTCAAGAGATATACGATATGGCCCCTAGAACCTATTACAAGTATTTATCAAATACTAACATAAGTCCTAATTTTATCTCACTCGATCCATCCGAGTCCACTACAAGTACCACCACCGCTAAATGATCTTCAATATCTTCATTTGTTACAATATTTATATACTAACCTATCTTAGACAAATTTCAAGTGTGCTCGCTGGGTAAACAAGAATAACAAATACAAGTTATATAATGACCTGTGTCATTTACAACACATTACGTGTTCTAATCGAAAAAATAAATAAATGGGCTAATGCGGCACTTTATTAAATCACATAAATGAACTTAATAAATATTTTAAAATGGCATTGAAAATGCATGTTTGTAATTATCAAATTAATTAATCCATGTAATTACACATATTAAAAAATTAATTAATATAAACTCAATTATCATACATTACATGTCAATTAATAATAATTATTACCACAATTATTAACTCAGATACATATTATGGAAAAATATTCATCACAAATATTTTCTAAAATACATTAAGTAGTGAAATTGTTAATATAATCATATATCACTTTTAAATTAATTTAAAAAAGATATAATATAAAGGAAATTAATTAATTGTCATCACATAATTAATTACAATTAATTAGTTGATTAAAATGACAAATAATCAATAAAAACCGAACAGGGCACTAGTCCCATAATTTTAGGAAACCAAAATAAGGAATAAATTCGAATTAGGCTTTCAAAAATTGTAGCACACGGCCATAACGTGGGCTCGGACGCATCGACTCATTTAATTTATCGCCCATCGACACGCTCGTGTAGGTTTGCTGTCCGGCCATCATTTTATAAATCATATACAATGTCAAGTTTATAAATTACTTAAAGAAAGTTAAGAACCGATAATACTCCTATCATTAATTTAAGAAAATTAGTACTACATGTGAAAGATAAATACAAATCCATAGTTCCGTGGATCTTTAAATTGCATACTACATTATTTATATAAAAACATATAATTAAATTATTTAACAGGACTTACAAGTGCAGCGGAGTAAATTCCACCAAAATCCACACACTTCAAATTCACAACGTGAATTCCTCGACTTCCCTTCAGCCTCCTTGTCAGAATATCAATCGTGACATTCTAGTTGGGGTCCACACCAGAGGGGTTGAATCAAGAACTAATCTATGCTAGTAAACAAGGATGAACAAAATTGAAACCCCAAAAATTGGGAGAATTTCGCCAAAGTACGCTACTAGGTTTTTTGGAAGTAAAAGTTTTTACAAAACTTACGATGAAACCCTAAAGTTTATTTATATGTACAAACAAGCCCGATAAGCAACCCGCTAAGTATTAGCTTGACTCGCTAACTCTATTAGTCTGCTAAGACACTAATGAGTCGCTATCGAGTTGAACTATTTAATTGCCAATTAAATAGTAACGAGTCAATATCAATAATCTTTCAAGTTATCGACAATACTAAATATTCTAACCAATTAAATAACTATTTAATTGATTCTATTTGTTCAATCGATATTCTACATAAAATGTAACTCCTTGTAATTGAGAAATACATTTCTCAATTATATAGTTCTCTCTTTAATTTCATACATGAAATATAACTCAACGGCCAATCAGATGCCACAGCGACCTTCTAGGCTCGATAATAGTAAGTTGTATATATAATAATAATTGACCAATTACTATTATTATAACGATTAATGAGTAAGATCTAGCAATCAAGCCATAACCCTTAAATTATCATGAGAACTCCACACTAGTAATATACAATTACTAAGTTGAATACTAAGTTCGGAGCATAATCACACTTAACCCACCTGTAAATGAATTGCTACACAATTGTCGTGAACGGGCATAATAAATGGAACCAATTCTCATTGATTTCCAACAATTAAATGATATTCTAGTTGAGATAAATAATCTAAAAGGTGAAATAAAAATTTTAAAACAAGAAAATAATATATTGGATAGTAGAATTTCCAAACTAGAAAAATCTGATATTGATATTGTCAATATAAATGAATACAAATTTCCAAATGAGAATTTTCTTCTAGAAATGATTACATCTCAAAAATGATTTGTAAAAATAACTCTTTTGATAGATAATTATTTTTTAAAAGAATTTATAGTTTTGATTGATAGTGGAGTAGATCTAAATGTTATACAAGAAGGTTTAATCCCTACAAGGTATTTTCAAAAAACAACCTATACTTTGTCACATGTTGGAGGAGAAAAACTAGATATAAGTTTTAAACTCCCAAAAGCTTATGTTTGTATTGATAACAAATGTATTACTACTAGTTTTTTACTGGTAAAAAATATTTCCAGCCAAGTCATACTCGAATCACCATTTATAACAAAAATTTATTCTTTTGTTAATGTTGATAAAAATGGCATTATTGAAACTTATAATAAAAAACCTATTATACTAAAATTTACTACAAAGCCTTTTAAAAAGGAACTCCATGAAATTTATGACAGAATCAAAGCTAAGGAAAATCAATTAAATTTCCTTAAAAGTGAAATTAATATTTTTACTATTGAAGAAAAATTACAAAATCCTAAATTACAAGATAAGATTAAAAATATTTCTAACCAATTAAGTTTAGAAATATGTAATGATCATCCAAATGCTTTTTGGGATAGGAAGAAACATATTGTTGAACTTCCCTATGAAGATAATTTTAAAGAAAAATCTATATCCTCCACTAAGGCTGACTTCAAATGAATTCGTAATATTTAAAATTATGTAAATAGAAAATTGAATCCTTACTAAATAAAAAATGTATATGTCCTTCCCAATCTCATTGGTCTTGTATGGCCTTTTATGTTAATAAACATTCGGAACAAAAAAGAGGAGCTCCCAGATTGATAATAAATTTAATAAAGTTTTAAAATAAATTAGACATCCAATTCTGAATAAAAACGATTTACTAGATAGGTTATTTTAAGAGCATCTACTGTTTCCTTCCTGTGGTTGCTATATTCCCATCATTATCAAGTGGCACATAGAAGCTAATGGAGTCAAGCAGTAGACTCTGCTACGGCAGTAGCTGGATGTAGAATGGGTCTATCCGCCCGAGTCACGCCTCGAGGTCGTGAGTCGCCATCAACTCAGAGTATCCGAGTCACCATAATGCATGGTTGACACCTAAAATCACCGCTTAGTAACCCATAAAACCCGGAGCAATCTCATGTAAACAAGAAAAATAGTTCGAAAATTTAAATGTTGTACTCGGCCGAGTTTAACTATCGTGGCATTACCTAATACAACCTAAAAGCATAAACTCCATCAAAACCAGCCACAAAATATTCCAATAAATTAGTTTACAATTTCAACATCCCAAAACAAAAATGTAAAAACAGTATATCAAAAAATCATAAAAAGGTCACCGCCGAGATCCTAGCCACTTGTCCCCTCACCTAGGTAAATCAACCCGGACACCCACCTAACTCTACGGACTCACAAAGGCACTCAACTGGCGCGGGAAGAGGTAAGCTCTACAACTTAGGGAAGGAAAACGAATCACCCAGATGCACCCTACCCACATCCGAATGAGGTACACAATAAAGGATATATATACGTAGCGATAAGATAGATAGATATATTTATATATACAATACGGAAATATACCAATTATCCAAGGCATCATAACAGAAATAATCATCATTAACAAATACACACATTATAGAAGATTCAGCTTACGTTAACTCATGTCATACACACCCCGTATCTCATATCATATAATCAAACGAGTAAAACAACAAAAATTTCATCACCCGACGCTCATACTACAACAACAATAAAATAATCAATTTCTTACGAAAAATGAAACACAATAACATCATATATCACATTTCATCCTTTCCCCGATGTGCTCACTCCCTTCAACAACCAACATCGCCATATCCTTTTCCCTACAGCCACCTTCGAACACCCACATCATTTCAAATATCCCCAAATCAACAATTCACAAATCACATGTAATACCAAACATACAAACATCACACAATAATCTCGATTTAACATTCATAATCTACGATACAACAAATTTCGTGATGTAATCTACAATACTCAACAAAATATACTCACGTATACGCCCATAACACCAATATACTCCTCCTCGAACTCAATACACCCAAACATATACATACTCAAAGGACCTACACTCAAACATACATGTACTCAAACATAAATACCACAAAAATAAATATACCATAATGCATCTAACACAACCACCATACAAGTCAACATTTCACAATTTCACAACTATACCCACAGATAAGTTTATAACACAGATACACAGTCACAATCAATTACCATATACTTCACTCAAACATAAATAAGGTAACAAACGAGTGATAAATCCCCACCTTGGCTAGTACCACTAGCGCCCAAGCAGTCAATCGATCCGCACGCTGTTCCCGCGTTCCAGTCCGAATGTAAATATCCGAAACATAATTACTACTGCAACAAATTTCAACTTTTATCCTAATTAAATTCTCTACTTTTCAACTCATTTTAGTTAAGCAACCGACAACTTACGTATAGATTGCTAATTATGTTTCAATAACAACTGCGATGACGAATCTCACTACCCGGACTAAATCCTATAATCAGTCTATACCTTATTCAAATTACTAGCATTTCCAATCAATTTCAATCAACCCAAATTTCAACTTTTCCAATCAATTAAGTCATTACTATCAACCTCTAATCCCAACTAAAATTAATTTCAACCTATTTTCTTCCAACACTTATAACTCATAATTTCATCTCAAAACAATCACAATAACGGTCCAATAACATATTTATATTATCAACCAAGCATTTTAGTGAAAAGTCAACCCACAATCACTGAGAAGTGTCGCACCCAACTATAATAACATCTCTATCCCAAATATTATCAACTCCTATATTATAATTCTATTTAGACAATAATTATATTCATAGCCATCACCCTCAAAAATCAAGTCAACCCAAAATTCCAAAAGTCAACGCCCTAAAAGCTGCCTCAAATTCCACATCAAACACCTATATTTCAACTCAAGAATAACTAATTTACAACCCAAGAATCAATTCGCTGTTAACAAAATTCAAAATACAAAAAGTCAACGAAAAAGTCAACTCGGGCGATCTCCCAAAATATTCAACAAGACGGACCTTCTACTTTGAAACGAAGAGATCATTTAGGAAGCCTCAAAAAATTTTGAGGTCCAAAGCTGAGACGGCGAGAAAATGGAGGAAGAACAAAAATGGAGAACATGTATCGGGGCTTCTCTCGTCTCGCGCGACCTAAGAAAGTGGAAGATTGGCTGGGTGGCTCTGGGCTCATTAGATGACATATGGGTCAGCCCAATACCCAACCGTGAAAATTACATTTTAATTGATCGATACCTCTCGCTTTAACTTATCTCGACAACTTACCTCTGAACATTAACATTAACGATAAAAATATTGCTGGTTTCAAATTTTACGAATACAATTTAATAATCTTGCATTTTATCTATTAATTAACGAGTCGTTACCGTGGTTTTTACATTCTACCCACCTAACAAAAATTTCGTCCTCGAAATTCTCAACTCAAAAATGCTACAAAAGGTAAAAATCAAAACAACCAAGATCACTAACCCTCGACGAAATGTCATGGGTAACGGTTCCTCATATCCTCCTCAAAGGCTCCCACGTGGGCTTTCCTCTACTCGATGATTCCCTCCACTGACGATTCCTCCACTCGATGATTCCTCCACAAAACTTTTACCACCTCACGGCTTGCACCTCAAAGACCTTCCTCTTTCTCTCGATCCAAGATCCTCACCGGGTCCCTCCCCTCACAGTCAAATCTAACATCCCGGCCTAAACTCTAAAGATACGCGACTCATCCGGCACGCATTCCTCCCAAATAAGACACATGGAACACATCATGAATCCTCTCCAATTTCAGTGCCAAATGATAAGCCAATGCTCCCACCTTTGTCAAGATTTCAAACGGTCCAATGTACCGGGGACTCAACTTCCCTCTTCTCCTAACCTCATTACACCCTTCCTACGGAGATATATCTTCAAAGATACCTCGGCCTACCCACCTCGAACGACAAATCTACTCATGCTGACATTTTGTTCATCATGCGTCATTCCTCAAATGTTATTGTATCACTTTTACTCTCTCTACGAATCCTCCACCAATCACAGACCCATAAATCTTCCTTTCCCTACCTCATTCCAACATATCTGAGTCCTACACCGCCATACAAAGCTCTCGAACGGTGCCATTCCAATGCTAGCTTGAAAACCCTATTATAAGCAACCCATTTTCGCAACTCCCTCATACCAACTACCGTATAAACTCAACACACAAAGTCAGCAAAGATGTCTCCTCCAACGCCCGAATCATTCTCTATGATAATCTGTCCGCTTGAGGATGAAACGTTAAAGATCAAATGGACCTTCGCCCCTAACGCCTCCCTCGGAAGGCTCCCAAAACCTCGGCGAACCTTGCATCCCTATCCCAAACAATACCTTCCGCACCCCATGTAGTTCCACCACTTGGTCTATGCAATATCTTGGCCAACTTCTCCGGCCCATCGGTTGCTTGATAGGTAGAAAATGAGCGGTCTTAGATAGTATATCCACAATTACCCAAATCCCATCATTTCTTTTTCGAAGTTTCGAAGCCCAAACACAAAGTCCATGGTGATCTTCTCCCACGTCCATTCGTATCGTAGCGACAGAAGAATTCCCCGCCAAGGTTTATGGTCAATCTTGACCTGTTGACAAATCAAACACTTTGCTACAAAATCAGCAATTTCTTTCTTCATTCCTGCCACCAATAGTTCTCCCTTAAATTTCGCGTACATTTTCGCATCTCCCGGATATTATACGGCCATCAGGAACCTCGCCCAAGACTTCCTTTGCGCGGGGGCACAACCACCGCTTCCAAAACCGCAGTAATACCGCTATCGCCCACTGTAAACTCGATTTACCTCCCTCTTTCGCCGACTGTGTCTCGACTTTCTCGTCTTTCTTTTGCATCTCTCCTATTTTATCTAGCAACACTGGTCTCACCTTCATATAGGCCAACAAAGATCCATCACCTCCAACCTCCAAGTCTACCCCAATCTGTTTCAACTCCCTCTTTGGCTCCTTCAACTTCCCTTTTCGGCTTAAGGCATCCGCCACTACATTTGCTTTCCCCGGATGATATCTTGCCAATCGCCGATCGTAGTCACCGTGAACTCGGCCCACCGGCCGCTTATCTCAAATTCGCCTCCGGTGTGACATACTAAAACTCTTGTGGTCTCAGGGAATATTTGGCATTTAACCCCCATACAAGTAGTGTCTCCAAATTTTCAAAGCGAAACAATCGCGGCCAACTCCAAGTCAGCTGGTAGGATAATTCTTCATGCGATTCTTCAAGTGTCGAAAAGATACGCGATTACCTTCCCATTCTCAGATCAATACGCACCTAACTCTCGATGTGAAGCATCGCCAGACACCACATACCCTCGCTCCCTCGACGGTAGTGTCAACACTCGCCAGAGTCAATCTCCTTCACTATCAAATGTAGCATCACACTCTTTCGCCTAAACAAATGGTACACACCCTTCCTTGTCAACTTGGTCATCGGAGCAAATGATCAAACTAAAGCCTTTGTATGAATCTTCCTCGTAATATCCAGCCCAACCCAAGAAACTTCTCACCCGCCAAATACACTCCCAAAGCGCCTCCCAATTCATCACCGTCTCCACCTCAGGTCCACACCGACACCTTCTCGCCCGAGATAACGCGACTCCAAGAATCAGACCTTCCCCAAACTAAAAATTCACACTTTGAGAAATTCCTATGCATAACCGATTTAATAAGAAGATTTTAATACTTTCTCAAATGCTCATCATGTTCCAACTCACTCTTAGAATGTATTAAGATACCGCTAATAAATACAACCACGAATCCTATCCAAGAACTCCCGAAAAACACGATCTATCGTAAAGTTCATGAAAAGTCAGCTGGTGCATTTGTCAACCCAAACGGCATCACCAAGAACTCATAGTGCCCGTATCTTGTTCGAAACGCTGATTTTGATATATCGTCTTCCTTAATTCTCAATTGGTGATATCCAGACCTCAAATCAATTTTTGAAAAGACCATCGCATCCCTCAGTTGGTCAAAAAGATGATCAATCCTTGGCAACGGCATCGGTTCTTAATAGTCACCTTGCTCAACTCCGCCGTAGTCAATACAAAAACCTCATCATTCCATCCTTCTTCGACGAACAATACCGAGCACCCCATGGAGAATAACTCTGCCTTATAAATCCCTTTCCAACCACTCCCTCGCAATCGCTGCGTTTAGCCTCTTCAACTCTACTGGGTGCCATTCGCACGGTGCCATAGATACCTGAGCCGCTCCTCGTACTACCGATCGAAAAATTCAATCTCTGCTCGGAGATAGTCCCGCAAATCTTTCTTAAAACACATCCTCGAATTCTCTCACAATCCGGACATTTTCAAGCTTAGGCTCATCTTCTTCAAGTCCGTTACGTAACCCAAATACCCGATACATCCCTTGTTCAATAACTTACGAGCTTCTAACACCGAGATCACACAAGACGATAAAACTCTCCTATCCCCAACAACTCGTAATTCAGGCCTACCGGGGCTAGTAAACACAATCTCCTTACGGTGACAATTTATTACAGCATGGTGTTTCCCCAACCAGTCCATTCCCAAAATCAAGTCAAAATCCACTAACTCAAAGGGTAACAGATCTACTTCTAATACATGATTATCAACACTTAAGGGACAATTTCTATAAACCTCAATTACCTCAACCGATCTCCCTACTGGCGTCATTATAATCAAAGGTACTCTCAGATGTTCGAAATTTAAGGACAGCTTTTTAGCAAAATTCAGAGATATAAAAAGAAAAGTGGGTCTAATCAAACAACAAGCGAGTTATCAAGACCATGTAAAGATAGTGGCAATTGGCCACCATTCGGAATATCCCGTGCCTCCCCGCCGCTAAGTGACTACATTAATCCGCCCTATGCCCGTGCTAACTCCACTCATATCAAGCATTCGCTACACCTGGCCGATCTACCACCAAATCCTCGGCCCTGACTCAGCCGTCCTCCAAACCGGCCACCTCGACTACCCTGAGATCCACCTCTCTCCCAAACCGCGGTCGAACGAAGTGGTTGCTCCCACTGCACTCCACATAAGAAGGACACACATTTGCAAAATGCCCCGGCTGCTGACATCGGAAACACGTTACCCTCTGGTGCTGACAATCTCTCGCCTTGTGCCCACTCTGCCCACACTGGTAACACTGAACATGCACATCTGCTGAACACCAAATACTACCGTGAAAATCGAGGTACACGGTGACGCCGAGAAAGCCCCCTCGAAAATCCGGGTCGAATGCACGGTGTAATCGAAATGGCTCGGCCCCCGGGCGGTGTCAAATTTCTCCCTCGAATCCCTCGCCGGTACCAGAACAAATACACGACTTTTCAAATTTAGATTCTCGCTATGTCTCTCTTCCACCGCAACGCCGCATTCTCAACCGGTGAAAACAAAAAAGTAAACAAGGACGCCTCCCGACCCTAATCTCAAACCGACAAAACCCGCAATCCTCAGCTCAAAGGGTACACTCGATCGACGGCACAAGTCGCCAAACCTCTCCCTCATATCCATCAACCTGCTCTCTCCCCTGTCAGATCTCGAACTACCTCTCCATCGCATATGGAGTCTCCCAAACGTAAATTTTGCCTAAAGAGTTCCCCCGACCCGCCTAAGTGATCGGCATTCACCCCTAAAGCCACCAAATTAAGGACACGGTTCCACCGTCCCTAGCACCTCCCCGACAACCGTACAATCGCAAACTTCACCTTCAACTCATCTCCCAAACCATCCATTCAAACTTATTCTCTAATGCCTCCAAGAATTCGACGCAACCTCCGTGTCGCGGCACTACTAAACCTGCAGCGTCCCATCTTCGTGAAACCTGCCTAGCACCGGGTTCGAATCTCCGCCTGGAGGCACAAGGTCGGGTACTGGGCCCGGCCACTCCCACGCCTCTAAAATCCTCATACTCGATTCCTCCTGAATCGTGACCTCCTCCCGGGGGACCCGGCTCGGCCCACACTGGGCTCCTCACCACGCCCCTTCCTCTACCTCCACGAGCTCGCCTCTCGTTGAAATCACCCAGAATTGATTCCGCTTTTATCAGTGTCTGCCGCGACACCGCGTATCAATTCATTTGGGTATCAAGGCTAAATGTGATTACCGAACTTAGTGTTCACCTTAGTAACGGGTTTATTACTAGAAGGGTTCTCATGATAATTTGGGTGGGTTACGAGTTTTATCATAGATCTCTTTACTATTAATCGTTATAATACGTAATTGGTCAATTATTATTATTATACAACTTACTATTATCCGAGCCTAGAAGGTCACACACATACAATGATAGCTCGAATAATATTTCATGAATGAAATTAAACGAGACTTTGTTTTAATAAGCGGAATCAATCGTGAGATTAATGTTATTTTTAATCCTTATTTAACCACGATAGCTAGTACATATTCAAAGAATACGCACAAATACTTAAAAATAACAAATAACACACATTTTGGGAGATATAGATATTTAATCTCTAGACCTATTACATCACTTAACAAGTGAAATGCTAACATAAGTCTCATTACAAGACTTAACAAAGTTGCAAAAGCCTCAGGATTCTTCAAAGACCTCAAACTTTATGTTTCCTTTTACTGCCTTGCCGAATGTTATCTTCAGCCACCACAAGAAGAGCATACTACTACCTAACCTCGACTTAGACACAAAGACATCAAACATGCTTTCGGTAAACATCACAAGAATAAAAGAAATACGACTCATTATGTCGCTTACAACATTTCCTCTGCATTAATGCATCGTGAATAAATAAATTAAACCGTCATATCTAAATACCTCATTTCCATTCCATAACAATATATATGGCAAACATTAAAAATATAAACGCACTTAATGTCATATATATTAAATGAAATGAGATTAAATGTGTTCATAATCGACTAATTAATTACCCATTACTTTTTACAATTAATTATCAATTAATGTAAATTTTGAATTCTAAATATACTCACATGATTAATGATAATTATTACAATTATCATCCACTTAAATCATGGAATAATTACTTACAAGCAATTAACTCCAAAATTCAAACTTTAAAAAGTCACTATGAAATATATTTTCAAAAAATTATCAATTAATGAAATAATTAAGAAGGGAAATATAATCAAATTTAATGTCATTCAAGATATATATATTCAATTATCTTAATGACAAAATTTATGATTTAACATTTGGAAACTTAAATTAATAATTAACAATAAATTTTCAAACCAAAAATAATTACATAAAATACATTTAGGGTTTTCTAAAACGGACGACGAACTTCAACGACCAAACCGGGCCAGTAAGGTCGATGGGCTACGTCCTGGTGGCCGAACGTCCATTCCGCCACCGGACGCGCCCGGGAGAGGGTCCGCAAGTTCAAGCGAATTTCCATTTTGGTAATTCATTTCGCCGCTTTTTCTGTGATTAATTGCAAATTTTGTAAAAATGATTTGGAGGCTCTAAAAATTCAAAATTCTGGGATTTTCTCTCTTGAACATCAACAATATCATTATTGAACACGCTCCAAGTGGTAGTTTATCAAAACACTTCTAGTTTTCGATTAAAACCCAAAAACAATTAGAATTAAACGAATTTTTTGGAGTACTTAAAAAAAATTCAAAAATTCTGAAAAAGAAACTGGCATGAACCTCAAAGTGTCAAGAACACACAATTTTAATTTCGTAATTTTCTGAAATTTCTAAACCTTACCGTAGGCCAGAAAATGATTCTACCTCAAATTAAAAAATGCAAATTAATCAATTTTTTAATCCCTTTCATTTCATGAAACAATTAAATAAACTTCAAA
Organism: Lithospermum erythrorhizon; assembly: GCA_019722365.1. Taxonomy (NCBI): domain Eukaryota; kingdom Viridiplantae; phylum Streptophyta; class Magnoliopsida; order Boraginales; family Boraginaceae; genus Lithospermum; species Lithospermum erythrorhizon. Next base: position 128,060 of record JADFUC010001221.1, on the reverse strand, counting down.
TCATCAAAATCAATACATGAAGCTCGATGATTCCACCTACGTGAAACATATATTAAAATGGATTGATTTTTTCATATTATATATTCATCAATTGTAAATATATAAATCATGAAATAATCAAAATTAACTAACAACTACAAGCCAACACACAATCAAACTAGATAAAAATACATTAAACTCTCAGTGAGGCTCGAGGCCATCGTTAGAATCTAGTAAGAAATTTAATCGCGGATTTGGTCACCAATTCATACATCCCCGATTCTCAAAATAATGTAAAATAATCTAAAATTATAAAATATGAATGTATGAATACGAATTCTTACATTGCAACGGAAGTCGAGTTCAACCTAATTCTACTCTAAAAGCCTCGTGATGATCGCTCTCCAAGATCCTCTCCAATGCTTGTTCAACACCGAAGCATGTCCTCTCTGGGATTGCACACACCAGTAGTGAAACGAACTGTGAGAACTTGAACTTGCTAGAGTTTCGAAAGATGAAACGAGAATCGAAGAGAAAATTCTTCCAATTCTTTCTAGGGAGGGGGGGCGGCTATCATTGTGAGGGGTGGAGATTTTCATGATTCTTATGGTCATGAAACCTAATCCTCTCTTAAATACCAAGTCCCAAAATTCCACTCGTTAAGCAACTCCCTTAAGAAATCACTTTAACTCGCAATTTAATTAGACCGTTATGAGCCTCTAATTAAATCATGAGTTACTAGTGAGTTGTTCTATTTTAATTAACTTAACAAGTCAATTAAAATGCTCAATCGAGTCACTATCGTATCAGCCTTATCAAGTTATTCCTCGATCTCATCATAATTGATTAAACTTGCAAGTTTAACCAATTGATGTTCATCAACATATATATTTGATAAATATATAAATATTGAGAAATACATTTCTCAATATACAAGTCTCATTTAATTTCATTCATGAAATATTATTCGAATATCATTGTACGTGTGACCTTTGCAGCCGTATAATAAGAAAGTCAGATAATAATAACACCGACTACTTACTATTATTATAACGACACGAGTAAGATCTAGCACGCTCATAACCCCTTAAATTATCATAAGAACTCCACACTAGTAATATACCATTACTAAGATGAATACTAAGTTCCAAGAATCACATTTAACCAACTGCAAATGAATCGATACACAATTGTCTCAACGTGGGCACACAAAAGTGGAATCAATTCTCATTGATTTCCAACATAACCATCAATAAAAATACACACATTATAGAAGATTCACTTATGTTAACTCACATGTCATACCCGATCTCATATCACATAATCAAAAGAGTAAAACAACAAAAATTTCTCACCAATCTCGACATTCATACTACTACAACAATAAAAATAATCTCTATTTAAAATGAAACACACAACATCATATATCACATTTCATCCTTTCCCGCAAGTGTGCTCACCCTTCCGAACAACCAACATCGCTACATCCTTTCCCGGCAAAGCCTACCCTTCTCGAACACCCCACACATCATTTCAAATATCCCCAAATCAACAATTCACAAATCACACATGTAATACCAAACATACAAACATCACACAATAATCTCGATGCAGCATTCATAATCTACATGATACAACAAATTTCGTATAGACCCATACTCAACAAAAATATACTCACAGATACGTCCATAACACCAATATACTCGAACTTGAATACACCCAAACATATACATACTCAAAGGACCTACACTCAAACATACATGTACTCAAACATGACTACCACAAAAATAAATATACCATAATGCATCTAACACAACCAATTATACAAGTCAACATTTCATACTCCCTCACAACTATACCTTACGATAAGTTTATAACATGATACACAAATACAATCAATTACCATATACTCCACTCAAACATAAATAATAAGGTAACAAACGAGTGATAAACCCCTACCTTGGCTAAGCACTCACTCACGCCCAAGCAATGACCGATCCTCACGTACTGCTCCCGTCCCGAGTCCGAATTTAAATATCCGAAAAACATAATTACTACTCGCATCAAATTTCAACCCTTATCCTAATTAAATTCCCCCGCCGACTTTTCAACTCATTTTAGTTACAAACTCCGACAACTTACATATATAGATTGCTAATTATGTTTCAATAACAACTATGGGCGACGCAGTTTCTCACCGACTAAATCCCATAATCAGCCAATACCTTATCCAAATTACTAACATTTCCAATCAATTTCAATCAACCCAAATTTCAACTTTTCCAATTAATTAAGTCATTCCTATCAACCTCTAATCCCAAAGTCCGCTTACTACTCAAAATCTACTAAAATTAATTTCAACCTATTTTCTTCCAACACTTATAACTCATAATTTCATCTCAAACAATCACAATAATATATTTATACTATCAACCACATTTTAGAGAAAGTCAACTCCACAATCACTGAAAAAGTCAACTTTAACTATAATAACACTTTCTATCCCAAATATTATTATCAACTCCTATATTATAATTTAAGTTTAGACAATAATTATATTCCATAATATCACCCTAAAACCGGTTAACCTAAATTCAAAGTCAACGGCCCTAAAAGCTGCTCAAAAATTCCACATCAAACACGGTATTTCAACTCCCAAGAACAACTAATTTAGAACCCAAGAATCAATTGGAGCAATAAAATTCAAAATACAAAAAGTCAACGAAAAAGTCAACTCGGGCGATCTCACAAAATACTCAACAAGATCGGACCTTTTTACCTTGAAACGACGAGGACGATGAGGGGAAGCTCTCCCAAAAATTTGAGGTCCAAAGCTTGAGAGATGAAGGAGAAAATGGAGGAAGAAGAATCGAAGAACAAAAAACGAGAACACAACGGGCTCTCCGCCTCGCGCTGCCTAGAAGAAAGTGGAAGATTGGGTTTCAAAGCGGCTCGCTCATTAGATGATTAACCAAGTGGGTCGACCCAATAGCCCAACCGCAGAAAATCCGCATATTTTAATTCGACGATAATTTCCCTCGCTTTAACTTATCTCGACAACTAACTTCCTCGAACATTAACATTAACGCATACAAAATATTGCTGGTTTCCAAATTTTATGTAATACAATTTAATAATCTTGCATTGTAATTTATTAATTAACGAAGCCTTCGTTAATGGGTTTTTGCATAGAATCACAAAGTGGATAAAGATGAATAATTCAAGTTGGGTAGGCTCTAGGCCCTCAGTATTCAAGCTCTATATCAAGACGAGTGGACAAGACATTCCTCGGCAATTCTCAGCGCCCTGTAGTCTCCGCTTCCTCAGAGTTACCTATAAGCCGCTTCTAAGGCTTCCCCGCAATATGTTTGCACAAGAAACCTCAACAAAGGTTTATGTTTGGAAGCATCCCTCCTCGAAATGTAAAATGAAGAAGAGTAGTAGATAGTCCCCATCTGGCGCCAAGATTTGTAACCCATAGATAGATTTTATTATTTACAGTACGCATCTTCAATACAAATTTAAACTTTCTGAAAATCCTATTTAGGTACAAAAAATAATTTATCAAATGATTGAGGTCCGACTATCGCCTAAGCGTTTCAAACGCATTCTCGATCGCTTGAGATGCCGGACTTTGATTTGGTGTGCCTTTGACTCACTCGACTCTCGAGGTCTTGATTCAGCGCCCAACAGGGCTCGCTGACGGCGCTGATCGACCGCTTGCATTTATCCTAAGTCGGACTTGAATTTATTCTTAGACCGCTGTATTATCCTAAGCCGATTTGGATTTGTGCCTCAATTTCATGTGAGACCGGATAGGTCCGGATCAATGTGAGTCTTAACTTCTGATATAGACCGGATAAGTCTTCGAAATTCAACTTGGTCTTAAATCTCGATACGGTCCAACTGGGAAAGTTCTTAGCAGCCAGATACCCGCATGGCTCTGACTTGATCTTTAATCTTCGACTCTGAGTCGTGGATTCTTAGATCGATTTGGCTATGTGTATAGCAAAGAGGGTCTTTAGCAATTGATCTCATACAACTAGATCGAGTCGTGCTTAGCAGCCTTTCTCCCCGATCTTCAGCGCAGCCTTTCTCCTCATCTTCAGTGTTATCCAGTGGATATGGACCATGTAGTTTATTTGATTTATGGCGAATGATTAGATTCTCATAAGTTTTTGTCTCGGATCCTCGAAATTACCGTGAGATTTGTGCAAAAGAATTCAACCTGTACGTAGTTCCCTGGGCGCCTCTATTTTGGTCTAAAGTTGAAGGTTTTTGTGTTTTTCTACTCGCTTCTTAAATTTAGGCAATACGTTAGGCTTATAAAGTTGGAAGATTTGATATTTTCCACAAACAACTATCTCGAGGTTTTCTATGAATAAATACCTTCCAGCCTATTCTTATGTTAAATTCTTTCGAGCTGTTGTATTTCTCAGATGAAATTTCGTTATGATAGGGTATTTATAGGCTTTCTGGCTTTCAATCCATCGTCGATCCATAATCACATGGATTTTGATCTTAACCGGTTTAATTTAGAAGCAAGATGAAATGCTGATTTTATGGAAATTATTTTGCCTACTCCAAGCATATTGACGCCTATTTTGATGAATCAAGAAGCGTTCCGTATTCTTTTTTAGGCTCAAACACATTTTCATATATCACCTCGACTTTCGAGTGTTCGCTTAAAACCCGCTCTTTCTAGAGTCTTTAGTTTAAGCCCTCGAATCCCATTTCAGCCAAATAGCCGAAATTGATGTAATAAATTTGGGGATTTTTGAGCCCTAGCTTCGATTGACATTTAATTCGGGGCTATTTTCTCTGAAACCCTCGTTTGAGTTAAAATTTAGGGTTAATTAATGTATAAAACCCTAATTTCGACTTTAATTTAATTTCAGGGGCTTAATTCCCGAAACCCTTATTATTCCATACGTGTTTGATTTTTATTATTTCCTCGGTCAACCCTAATCACACGCCAGATTCCCGAGCGCACGCAATACGACTCAAATTGGCCATGAGTACACACACTTAATGCAATCGAAATGTCTAAATCCAGTATACACTTCAAATTTTCCCAAATTGCATTTAAATACACACTCAAAAGTACTTGTCAAACTGCACTACAAACGCTCTCTAGAAAACATTTTGATGGTAGTTTTTTTTTGTTTATAATGTTTAGAATCCTATATCGAAGAAGCCATGAATTTAAGCATTAGTGTAAATTAATTATGTTAATTTTTATTTGTTTTATAAATTAATTAGTTAAATTATTATACTAAATAATTAATATATTTTTGAATAGTACTCCAGGAAATTATTCAGGTTAGTAATATTACAATATGTACTTTCTATAAATCGAGCACGCAGTATCGGCCGGTTAAAATATTCGCACACGTACTGGACGAGATTTTTGTATTTTCAAATTATTAACATATTTTTAATAGTTGTTAACTTTTTCATAACTTGTTTGTTCACTATTCATGTGTTGTTTTAAGAATTTATAATTTATTTAGTTACAAACATGTTTGACGAATGTTAAAATTCATGTTAACTATTATAAAATAATGATTATTAACAACGAAAAAAGACAAAAACATAATACTTAATAATTTAAACATGTTCGACTACAAATATCATCTAAATAAAACTAATCTGTCAATTATTAAGTATTTAACTGATCTGTTAGCTAGTGTACTCAGTATGTGCTGGTAATGCTATCGAGTATGCATTGTGCGTGCTTTGTTTTGCATTTCATAACTACTAACAGTTTTGCCCAAATATGAATTCAGCGTGCGATGTGTGCGCCTATTTCTATATTGAACTTATGATGATAAGTATTTTGAGTGTGTATTTCATACATTGGGAAGCCACTTATAAGAACATGAAGTGTATACTGGACATTTTAGTGCATGGAGTGTCTACTCGGGAGACCTTTGAGCGCATATTGCATACACTCGATAAGGTTAAAATGGGGCAAAAATCTCCACAGTAGAAGAATTCACCCTGGAAAGATATTCACCCAGGAACCATACTTCGTTTGTCAACTTCAAAAACTTCTTCAATGTATGCTTCAACGCTTTTCATGTTTTTCAATTTCTACATCCACATACTCCAATAACAGTTTCATTTAAAAAAATTCATGTCTTCATATTTGAAAATTAAAAGTTTGGAGGTAAGTTGTATTGAAATTGATTAGTACAACCATTATGTTGATCATTTTCATCTGATTGAAATGATGATAGTATGTGAGAATGCTAAAATTGCTACTATTAAATGATCCAGATAATCAAAGGCATTTAGCCTAGCAATATCCGCGCAGCCTTTCTATCAGTTATGCCTCTACCGATTCCCCTTAAAGAATTAATTTCCTTCTTGCGTGTTTTAAAGAAATACTCAAAATTGCTAGCTTACGGAGCTTCTGTGTAACATTCAAAACAATAAGACGGCTGCTCACGCATCGACTCGTATATAATAAGTCAAGCTTCTATGGAGAATATTCTCGTATTAATTAGTTTATAATTTAATTGTTGTATGATATCGTATGTAATTTCTAATTCCTATTTTTTGATTAAAAAAATTGAATCGCACAACAATGATTAAATAAATGTAGTGTCTATATGGTTATTTGGCTCATTAAATGGACATTTCTTCCATTCCGGAATAAATTAGAACATTAAAAATATAACTTTATTTAAAATAAGTAAATATAATTGATGTATAATATATACATTTAAACTAATCATACAGAAGCTTTATCCAAATGGTTGTTGAGATCAATTTTTACGAAAACGTGATTTTAGCAATTTATTGAGGAAAAGTGGTACGACACTATTTTTGATAAAGTTCAATGAAAGATTGATTATAAAATAAGTTTGTGATATACTCTCAATTAATAATAAACACATATAATAGGGAACACACTTAAATTTTATACTTTAATTAAAAATCCGGAACCTTTCCGAAAAAAGAACTCCGGAACGGAAGAAAATTACTAACTAAATAGGGTCTTATATGCAAAAAATTTAGTTATTCTTAATCAACGTGTAAATGGCTAGGAACACAAGTACTTTTATGAGGAGAGAGTATTGTTTATGGAGTATTTTATTTCAATGTTCTACTGCTGACTATGTGTCCGCATTTCTTTTGTTTGGATGATTACTAAACATTGATTTATTATCTAGCATGCGTGATTTATGCTTTATGTAGTCATGTTAAAAAAATTATTTGTAGAGGATTTCCAAAGTGATATACTTATTTAAATAAAGATAAAGCACTATTTCAGACTGGTAAGCTAAGCATCTTCAAAGAACGACGCAATGTCAAATGGATTCAAAGATGAAAACATTCAAGAGGGGTTAAAGATGTCAAGTTGATGATAATATGGATTTAAAGCTCTTAAAAGGTAAAACTTAGGTTCCAGAATAGTTTAAAAATCTCTTGAATAATCTTATTTGAAGCTCTTATATTTTGATTTATATTTTTCAAATCATTCTTGACAAAAAAGTTGTTAAGCCGCTTTCAAAAGTTTTAAGATATTTTGTCAAAAATAAATTGTTTTGAAAATATTAATGTTTATCAAATAGGGGGTTTGAATTAATTTTTCTTAAAGTGGTTTAAAAGATCTTTCCAATCCATTTTGAATCGGCCAAAATCGGAATTATAACGAAACGAAAATTATGTTTTAAGTCGGGTCCATCGTGAGCAAATGATTCCATCACGGTACTCATATGCCTCGATGCTCTCGACGGAGAACTCGAGAAGCTTCAGCAAATTTCAGAAATTCATCGAAAGCACTGATTTGTGTCCGATGACTATCAAAATATGATCGTTTGAGCTCCAATTTTACACAATAAAAACTCCACTCAAACCATTTCATCCCAAGCCTTTTCCCTACAATTGTTCAATATTTTCTAAGGCAAATCTCTCTTATTTTAACATCAAATCTCTCCTAGAATAAGCTTCAATTTTCATTATCCTCTAGACTTTGGACTAGAATTGTGCTTAACTTTATATATGTAGACAAGGATAGTGCTAAGCGAAAGATTCAAAGTGTTTGTTGAATTGCTCAAGAGAGAAAAACAAGCTTTATCAAGTTTATATCTACTCAACAAGGAGATTCAAACAAGCTTCAACTTCATCTACTCATTAAGGAGTTATATGGAGCCAAAATTGTAATACTCTTACCTAATCCATTGAGTGATTATCTTGTTCAAGAGTACAACTGTTTTTTTTGAAAAAAGGTTAACACAAGGTTCACAAGTAGGTGGTTTTCTTTACTCGAAGCAAGCCTCTATCAAGCAAGGGGTTGGTTACCAAGATCGCTAATCATTTCTAGTAGTATGTAAGGTTATTCAAGGTCGGTAGATTTTGAACGCCGGGGTTTTCCTCGAGATATAGAAAAGGTTAGCACAAGGTTGCGCAGTCGTCTGTTACTTGAAATGAATTGATCAGGTGGATTGATTAGCGAGATTACTAATCGCCTGGGCAGCAGCCTAGGCGTTGTTCAAGGTCAGATCTCAAATGTTCGGGGTTTCCCGAGGTTGATCGGTGGTTCTCGCGGTTGCCTGTAGGCGAGCTGTTGGTCTAAATGGGTTAAATAGACTGCATATATCGAGTTGTTTGGTTTGTACGCCACAGGGCTTCATCTTCGATAATATATATACGAGGTTACATTTCCAAAATCCCAAGGTTGAAAGCCAGGTCGAGCACTAGGATTTGTCAAGCTCGGGCAAACAATCGTGTCGAGTTTGTATTTTCTTTCCTACTATTTACTTTACTGCTCATATTATTTATATGCTAGAATCGGGTAGGATTCTATTATATGCTTCACTGTGGGTGATATTAATTGTCTAAGCATTGAATATACTTAATTATAAAGCAAAGATTATCTAAGTTTCGTCAGGTATTTGATTTGATAAATTAAAGTAAGTTGTTTATCTTCCACATCGATTGAATCATGTTATTAGATCGATATACGCTTGTAATCAGAGCCATATATCAAATCAAACACATGCAGTAGGTGTTAATATTACTAGTTTATTCTCGCATTTATTTTACTAATTGCTAAAGTATCGCTTTTTGGTGAAATTTGTATTAAAGTTTTCATAGTTTAAAAACTGGCCAATGACCTCTTCTTCAACCTTATTCACCCCTCCCCCCAGCGCTGTCATATGCCTAACACCCGTCTACGATTTAGAGCAAGTATCCTCTATACCTACCTCTCACACACACATATAATATTTTTTGCCAAGTGTGTAATTTAGTATAAATGAACCGGAAAAAATAAAATCGCCTCCTCAATTTTTAATGACAAATCATTACGTATATCTACGCAGAATCAGATAAAGGATTCTAAGATGCAGTAGCCAGATACTCTAATCGAATATGTTTTCGAATATTCGAGTTCGTCCATATTCAAATTCGAATGTTGTCGAATAAGAATCGAATCCTCGAACTGATTGCCATTCTGGGTGATAAACTAATGCGAATAAAGTTAATAGCTTTATAATTAGATTCGAAAATTTTGGAAAATATTTATTTAGAATTGAACATAATATTCAAATATGTGTAGTCCATAGAATTGGATTTGGAGGTGGAGTGCAAATACATACAACCCTTGCCCTGCCCTTGAGCGCAGCTACTTGACAATGTCAGGCACTGAAATTGAATGCCAGAACACCAAACCATTATTGCTCAAGTCTCTTCTCCAATATTATATTCCGGACTTAAAGCGTCCGTTTGGTAACCCCCTAGACCTCGTCTACGTTCTCGACTCTCTCCAAACGCACCACCTCCTCTCCGAATCAACCAAACCAAACACGCCGCAAGATGTTATTGACGCTTCGACATCAGCCGTCGACTCCTGGCTCAAACGCGTACTTGCTCTTGCCTCGTGTAACATGGTACAATCTTTATTGCACGTTGTACAACCATACACTTTATGTCCGACTTCGATTTGTGTGATTAAGTGTTTCTTTAAGTACCGTGTTTAAGAAGATAATGTTAGTTCGCCTATTTTGTTACTTGCTCGTTTTTTTTTATTTGACGTTTTCGTATATTGAGGAGCTTTTATGATTAATTATTAATTGGTAAAAACTGATAGTTTTGTTTTTTAAGTTGGCGAGTGTCCCTATGTTTTCGTAGTTTGGATATTATTCTAGTTATTGTAGTTTGGATATTTTACTCATTTTTAATAGTTTGTTCAAATGAAAGTTATTGTGTAAATTAAATGCTTGAAGTTTGTTAATTTTGAGGGTTGAAAAGTCGAATCGGGCAATCTTTTAGGGGATGGATTTAGTATTCAATGTTGCACATTGTACTGTAGTGGAACTATCGTTTTTATGTAGTGGGAGCAGAGAAAGTGATACAAGAAAAATATATAAACATAGGGGAGGGAATGGTTTATGAAAAAATGAATGCTAATTCTATATCATGAAGATTGTCGAGTTTTGGATTTTGAATTTTGATGGTTGACTTTTTAAAATTTGACCTCAATATTTTTATGTATGTTGTATAATATTTGGTGAAGATGTACCAAATGCTAGCTTTTTTAATGTACTACATTATTAACATGCTAAATTTTATTAATCAATTTTGTCAGATTCTGCTGTTGTTAATAGGTATGTGCTATTACTTGTGCATGTATGTATTTATGCAAAATTTGACCCAAGGAATGTGTTGTAGCCAGATAAATGCTGGGCAGGAATATGTTTGCTTGGGGTGACATGTCAAGAATGCAGTTCGGAGCGTTTCTTAGCTTCATATTCGGATTGGTTTAACAAATTGATAAATTATATTCAGGTATGTCAATCCATTTGGACTTAATTTTGGGCAAGGTCTGACCTTTATGCATGTTATATATTATGAACTCAATGATCTGGCTACAAGTTAGCATCTCAAGTAGTTATCTTATTGAAGGAGGTGTGACCATATTTATCAGTTTTCCATTATTGATTTTCTCTATATAATTATAATCATCAATTACCTGTTCGGACACCTAGTTGTCAAGAGTTTAGCCATTCTTTTTTGCCTGCTATTAGTTTTCTATGCAAATAGCATTTACGAAGTGGTTTAGTGTGGAGTGGATAATCAATATGAGTTGAATAATTAAATGTTCCTCGAAATAGTGGTTCCTTCTATTAAGTTCGTTAGTATATTCAAATTAAAAGACAGGTCAGTGTGTCCATATCCCTAAAACGATAACGAGGATAGTTCCACACTTCCACCTAAACTGACAAGTAGGCAGTTATCGAGAGTCCTCAACTTTCGTTTAGAGCTGATGGTTTAAACTTTTCTTATGAGTTTAGAGTCTCTTTAACGACAGTAGGCAATAGTTTAGGGTCTGCAATTTCCTGCGAGTTTAAGCAATCTTAAGTCTGCTTGCCAGTTGATCTTAGATAATGTCTTGAGTGATTTCATGAACAGGCTATGCTTAAACAAGAGTCAACATTAAGGTTGATTGTATAATGCTAATTTGGTAAATAAACAGTTGTGTTTGCATCAATCCTTCTGGATTGTGCACTTTGTAGTCATCATGATGCCTTTTTACATGAATGCCAATGTTTCATTGTGGTTTTTAATGCAGAAACTGCTTCTTTGAGAGACTAATGAAGTTCTGTTTGATTTTGCATCCTATGTAGTCTCCTACAGATACACTTATTCTGAAAGCGGCGTGTGTATCATTATCCGATCTGATCAAGAGGTTTGCACTTACTAATAAATAAACTAGTGATATGCTTGTTATCTGCTTATGAATAAGCATTGACATGAGGATCCTGAATTCCTGGTGGCGTTTTTTCAGCTTGTATAAAATTTGTGAATTTCAATTTTCAGTATGCATGATAGGTATATTCATGTTTAGAATTTACAGTATTCTAATTTAGAATTGGATTTGGTCCATCTCCACTTCTTAATGGAAAATGATCTAATACTATATATTAGAATATTTTGAATGGTGAAGTGCCAAACACTTTATCACAACTTGCTCCCATAATAAGACTAAAACCTAAAAGCCACATTGCAGTAGTATCATTCATATGCTTGGCATTCAATAGCAATAATGATGATGATTTAGTTCATTTCCCTTTCTTTTCACTTCAATGACAGGTTGGCTAGATATCCAAATGAAAAGAAAGATGGAAACTCTCAAGCTACTAAACTCATCCAGCCAGTACTTAAGCTATTAAACGAGGATAGTTCTGAAGTAGTATGGGTTAGTATGTCAATATCTTTTACTGTATACATACTGATTCTGTAATAATGTGATATCGTAACTCCATTTTGGTAACTTCTTTTTTAGGAAGAAGCTATTTGTCTATTATCCACCATTATAACTGCCTTCCCATCATCTGTTCAACGGCATTATGACGCTGTAAGTTGTTTGTTTGCAATTCCAGCTTTCAGTATCTGTCGTGTCTTGAGAATTCATCAAAAGTCGTACTTTTTGCAAATTTTTGTTTTCAAGGGGATGAATATGCCCAACATATCTCTTATTAGACAGAGTTTCTCAGAATTTGAGTAGCTACAATGTGACAATGTCCCGTATAAAAAACAATTAACAATATGAGAGGTGTTCCTGAAATTAGTTTGCTGTGATTTACATATTGTATGTGTAATACAAAAAATTGGCAGGTTGAAGCTGCTGTTGTTTTAAAGTTGATGTCTGAGAAATCTAGTGAGAGCTTATCAAAGGTACTAAACTTGCCAAATCTTTTCACTCAATAATCTTATAGTAGCCAAGGATGATAGTTGATTCTTTTCCCCTTTCAGAAATTATTTTTTGTCTTATCATTACTTCCAAAATCAAGAGGAGATTCAGAAAGCTGGACGATAATGATGCAGAAGATCTTGATATCAATAGATAATCATTTAAAAGATGCATTTGAAAGTCTTGAAGAAGGCAAGTGCACTGCCTTGTTTAATGAGTATATGATTAAACAACTTGTTTAATTTTTCGTGTCTTCTCATCATCATAAATGCATTTTGCGAAAGTAATTTTACAAAGAGACACTTGGAGCCTGACTATGTTCTGTACATGTCCATTCATTTCAGGAAGCAAAAGAGATGAGGTTAAAAATTTGTTGCTGCCACCTGGAAAGGAGCCCCCACCACCACTTGGTGGCAAGGTTGTGCAAGGAGTTCACTTAATGCAGAGGCCAGCGCTTCTTCTGATCTCTAGGATTTCAACACTGATTGGGTGTTGTTGCCAATTGCTTACAAATTCTTACCCTGTTCAGGTCTTGCATTGTGCTTGTTCTATTTTGGTCATTTGTACTTAAGGAAAAACCCTTTGTTCAATCTGTTGCACGTCGCTCCAATAAAAATGAATTTAAATGTAAGTTTGTTTGATTGTTAGGTTTCGGTACCTGTACGAGCACTAATTGCTCTTGTTGACAGAGTTCTGGTGGTGGATGGTTCCTCTTCACATGGTTTCTTCCCTTCCGTATCTACTATGGAACTAACCATCTGCTCACAACTTCCTTTGCTGCACTTGTACAGTTTGGAGCTCCTCTCTTCAATGATTCAGGGACTGGGCAGGTATAGTCGTCGTACTAGTCTTGTCTTTACTCTGTATTGTTTAGCTTCCTTGATAGTTTATGATAGTGATACTTCTGGATATACCAACAGCCTATGATCGAAGTCAAGTAATGATCTTGAGAAATCATATTATTCTACCTGGACCAAATTTGTCATTCTACTTGGGAATTAACATTGCTATATGCTGCAGAGATTTTATTTTGCCTCTCTCCCTGTAAATAGCTGGACCAGAAGGTCATGGGTTCGAAACTCACCTCATCGCTAAAAAAAAAAAAAGCAGATCTCCAAGAAATACATCATTTATTGATTATTGGCTAACAAGATCTTATTTTTTATTCTACTGAAATACCATATTTTGCAAGGTATATAGCCATGAAAAAAGAAGTGGGATCCCGTAAATTACTCTGATAATTAACTTGAACTCATCCATCAACGTACATGATGGAGGAAACAGGCCATTTTATTTTCTTATGCTGACTTTGTCAAAATCAACCGAAAACACCAATAGGAGAGAAGAGGCAGGATTCCCAGGAGAGCATTTTACACATAATAGTTTAATCTATTGTGAGACTTGGTGGATAAAAAATATAAAATAGTTTGATTTGCTCCAATCTTTTATTTGAGTCATATGTGGGAATTAACTTTTTTTAAAAGTCCTCCAGAAATCTTTGCTGTAATGATATTATTTATGAAAGCTTCTCAAGAGTTTTTGGTCTTCTAATTTTCTTATTCAATTAAGCAACTGAAATGCAGCTTGGAAAAATAACCCCAGCTAGTTTTGAAATATCTTTAGGTCCATTATGGTGCCTACAGCTGACTGCTTTTTTCCTTTTTTCACAGCCTTCTATTACCACATGTGGCGGATATCATACGATTTCTCACGGTATACTTCAAAGGATGTGAACTGCCTGAACTAAGGATAAAGGTCTATTCAATTTATAAAGAGTTGTTGCAGTCCATGGGAGTTGGTTGGTTTTCTATACATTTTAAAACATATTATATTCAGCTATGCTAAGTCTTGGAGAAAAGACCTATTATGTCTGCCATATAAATAACACACTTCTGAAATAGACAATGAATTTGAAAGCAAAATTGAATTCCAAGAGGTAGTGAATCAACGACTGATGGGAGGGGTTTTGTACTTTTGCCCAGCTAGTTCTTTAAAAAATTGTAACTTATTAGATCCCATAATCAAATAATGATTACATGTCTGTACAGTCTAATTGTGTATCATGTCTATATGAATTTCAAACAGTATGTTTAATTCTACATTGTATTACTTTTAATTGAACACTAAATAATACACCCTCCATCTCAACTTTTAAGGCACATTTGATTTTGCTCAAATTTTAATAATCATGTGAATTTTACTCACATAACCATGTTTCCCTCCAATTTGTCATCTCACATTTTGGTTAAAATGGGATAAAAAAGTAGGATTTCTATTTTGGGAAAAAGGGTCTTAGATTTTGGGATGGAGGGAGTAAATCCTTCCTACTGCATGTTCGTTTCCCTTGTTTCCATTGAAAATTTTAAGATTTGATTAATGACTTAGATTTGATATTTCTGGCTTGGTAATTATTATTTGTATCACAGGTATAGTGGTATACCTTGCCGAAGTTATTACTGGCAATGAGGATCTGGGTTCCTTCGACTCTAAAGATGGTATGCCATCTTCCAATGTTAATACCGTCTCTGCAGAGGCCTTGTTGCGGCCTCACCAGAAGAAAAGGAAGCATGCAGTTACAACAGCTCCCGCCAGTCAGCAGTCAGATAGGGATGTATTAGATGTGGGATTGTCATTGAATCTCACTACAGTTTCTCTAAAAATAGCTGCACTAGAGGCATTAGAAGCTCTTCTGATTGTAGTATGTGTTTCTTTTCCTTTTAGTTTTTTCAATATGATTCTGTTTCATAAGAGACCATTATTTCCATGACAAGAAGAAAATATGCTAGAATTAACAAGTTTCAATTCTTCTGCAGAAGTCATGACGTCCGTCTTATATGTTTGTGACCTGATTGTGCTATTATACTTTATACATCTCCCTTTTTGGCAGCTCTAGAACTGAATTCTGACTTTTCATCTCCTTCAGTCTTTTTTTGTTGCTTTTAAAATATTATTCTTATCTTATCTAATCGGGCAGTTCTTGTGTTTCTTATATCAAGGTTCTTTTTGATGCCCTAATTTTTATTTTGACAAGATTTGACTTTGCTTCTTGTTTGCAGGGAGGTTCCTTTAGATCAAAGGACTGGCGGTCAAATATCGACCCTCTTCTAGCAAAAGTGGCTATAAATGCTTGTAAAGATGGGTTCTTGAAGGAAGACCAAAGTTCATTTCATCTTGTGGAAAGTACCTCTACATGGGCTTGCTTTCAGCTTGCTGCTTTACGTGCATTCCTGGCGTCTCTTGTTTCTCCTGGATTTGGTCGTCCACGATATCTTGCACAGGGCCTTGAACTTTTCTGCAGAGGTATTTCTTCCTATTTGGTAATTACATTAAAACTTAGCTCCTGAGAAAAGTTGTTGCCAAGACTTGGGGTATAATGAGGTCAAGATCTTTACATTTATTGTTTCTGCAGAATTAAGCCTGATATACGTACTCAATATTTTGCCACTCCATAGTCCATACTTAACCAGAATTCAGGAAACCCAGGGACCTATCATCTCCTTAAAATTTGAAAATGAAAAAGAACTTGCATCTGTAGTGTGACTACATTGTCTTTAAGAATTATATTGGTGAAGATTATTTTTTTCTGTTTAACTTGCAGTTTAAGTAGTTCGTCTCTCGCTCCAACTAGCTCAATATTGTTAAGTTGTACTGGTCATATATATTTCCCTGTCCTTCGAGGACCTCATTTTCTGCTCCTCTCTGATTGAAACGGTGACGCAGGTTCACGAGAAGGAGGAGCTAGGATTGCTGAATTTTGTGCTCATTCTCTTATGACCTTGGAAGTTCTCTACCATCCTAAATCACTTCCGCTGGTAGATTCTCACAACTACGACGCTAATAGAGAGTTTGCAGATAAGATGTTCCCAAGTGGACTTGCACAAAATCCTTTATATCACTCTAGCAAGTTGGAAAAAGTGCAGAATGAACCATTCTCAGATTTTGTTGATCCCCTTCAAAGTTTTCTACAGACAGACGATGAAATGGAGAATACTCAGGCTGACGTGAGGAATATAAATGGTTCTGAGGAGGCCTGTAAGGTCTCATTTTCAGGGAACCATGCTGAAATATCTAAGCTTCCATTTTCAAAGTACAACGATTCTGGTTCTGCTGGACAAGATGATACAAAATTAGAGAGAAGTGATGCTGGGGGTTCAGCTGCTGCGTCTGCCAAGATGATCGTTACAGAGCCATCTGGAGTTGATTATACTTCGAAAGGACCAACCACAGCGCTCGTCTCTGAAGGTAATATACAAAATGATGATTCTTTGTGTCTACGTAATGATATGGAAATTGAAAACAATGTTAACGACCATGCATCAAATGGGATGGCGGAAAAGTCCCTTGTCGATAAAAGTAAAGAATTCGGGTTTGAGATGGACAATCAATCTGATGTGCAGACTAAGCTTCTCAAAAGACAAAGTGGCCACCTTCAGCACTTTCAGTACTTGTATCCTTATTTTGGTACTAGTTATTTTACAATTTTGTCAGTACATTTTTGTTTTTGGAGGTCAATTGGAGGTGATGTAATAGCATATATCAGAATCATTTTAAATTATCTTCTTTTTTATAGATAATGGTTCTTAAAAGAGAAAGTTAAATTACAATATTAGATTTTGCTTTGTTCCAGTATTGCTTTTGAAACTAGAGCTATTATAATGGTTAAGTTCAATTAATCCAAAAAGAGATCCTGGAAATTATCAAATTAGGCAACGGTCTTATCAAATCCATTCAAAATATAACTATTACTACAGTTCCATCAAATCATGCAATTTATAAGAAGGCATCCTTAATTGTATTTTATCAGTTTTAATCCCTATTAGTTTGGCAACATCCTATACTAGTTTTCGGAGTAAATATTAGTGTGAATTATTATGTGAAGTTTGATTGTTCATTATACAAGTATGAAATCGTCACACTAATGATTCCTCGAATTCTCAAGGTTCTGATATCACGAAATAGCTTAATCATGGACGTGGCCTCAATCGATCGCGAACTAGAAGCTCTCTTTTAACCATTCAAATACAAGCATTCACTTCTATGAAAGTCGAACTTACACAACATTTAAAAGCATTTATGCTGGCTTGCATTCTTAACACTCTAGCTTCTTTATTACAAGTTTTACGCCCCTGTGGCTTGATTCTTCATTACAAAAACACATGTGAAGAGGGTATGTTATGGTGCATAATCTCCTATAAATAATGATTTGTATTGGTCGTAAGTAATATTTCATTACTGATAGGTAACGTATGGATTACATGAGAGTAATGTTGGAGTGAGCAACCTAAATAACATTTGCACTAATAATATCAAGTTATGTTAGAACGAATAATATGTACACCGCTATGTGCTCTAGTTAGTTACGTATATACATCATGCATATGGATTTGGGTTATGTATAAACGTGATGATAATGGCTCATGGCCATCCAAATATTTTATCTCATTTCGAATATAATTTATACACATACTTATATTTGTAATTATATGAGTATTATTTAACTATAAAACTATATCATCTAAAATGAGAGAGAATTAATATATATATTTGGGGCATCATTAATGATATGGCGAAAAGAAAAAGGTGAATTATTATTTTATCTCTTTTATGATACTGTTTCAGCGTGAAAAATTGGAAATAGTGTTATCCTCTAAAATTGAGGGAAATAATACATGTAAATTAATTTATTAGGCTGAGATAATTGAACGATCTAACGATTAAGTTAAAACCTCTTGATCCTTGAAATTAAATGTTCAAATCTCATTGTAGGGAGAGGGGCCGAGAATAATTGTAATCTTAACTTAAAGAAAAAAATTGATCCCTTAGGTACAAATGGTGTGAGATCACTTGTGGTCTCCATTTTTTTTTTTTTTTCTTAAAGACACCTATCAAATTCCTAATTCAAGTGTCAAAGAACGGTACATGAATAGCATGTGCAGATAGAGGATCTCTCTTCTAGCCCAAACATGAAAAAATCGTGTGATATCAATTATACCTATCCCTATGCCAAATTATGATACAAGGATACATGGCAAAATGAAATCAATGTCCACTATCGACACCTCGATCAAGTGGATATTTACATAATGTAAGAGGTCATCCAGCTTAGGGCGATCAGCTTGCTTTCTCGTCATAGCTGTACACGATCCGGGTTACCAGAATGCCTCGGTGCCCACGACGTGGTGAGTGTTTCACCTCGAATCTATCATCGCTGAAGGTAAAACAAGATACCTATTGAGTGTTATCGCGTCATTCCTCATCAGAGGGTTTGACTTTGAATTTTATGTCATACCGCTACTTTACCTCTCTCGTGATTGTGGTACGCTTCTTAGTCCTCGTATGTGCTTTGTTAGGCTGGCTGATGTTGTTATGTTGGGGGTTTTGTCCTTTGGGTGTATCATCTCCCTGGTTGTCTTAGGTGGTTCTTGGTTGGTTGGTGGTGTGTGTTTGACCTATTTTTCTATTGTTTTATCCCCCTATTTCTAGAGGTACCTCCCCCCCCGCTTGGGTTGTTTCTTGCTCTCGTTATCTAATTTAGCTGGCCGAACTCAAGCTCTCTAGCCGTCGAACGTGCTTTCTGGTTTCGTGGACTCCCAGATCCCTGGCAATTAAGTTCTATGGGCAATTTGTTACCCCGGTACTCAAAGCTTTTTATGATCTGGGATCTACCAACCCAAAGCTCGCTACATGGGAGGGAAAATTCTAAGGAGCCAACATCTTACTTTTTGGTTTTGTTAGCCCTGCACTCCTATGTCATCGAAAGATTAAGTCTTAGGGGTATTTTCTTGCTCCTGCACCTATGGCCTTTATTACGGTCGTGGATTTCATCGACCCAAAGTCAAGCATTGGGGAGAGAAAATCCCAAGTACGGGACGTTGACATTTGACTCATGGCTTATAGTTGTACGAGAGTTCGAAGTTCTTCTCAAGGTCGTTGTCTTCTAGGCTTCGTGGACCTCGTGATCCCTGTGTGATTAAGCCCAGGGTACTTGTTGAAGGGAATTCATGGTTTCGAATAAAAACTTTAAACAAATAGCATGTCGATCAATTTAATTGTCATAATATCATATCTAATATATTACTCCTTCCATTCCTATTCTAAGAATCCTATTTTCCAAATAGAATTTTTAAAGTTCCATTTTGCCAAATTAGGTAAGAAAAGGAAGTAAAATTAAGCCATGACGAATTCAATTTTTCTTAAACTTCATGCAAAAAGTAAAAGGTCCTGTAATGGTGGACGAGGGAGCACAATTTATGTCATCGAGTACCACAGCATCGCTGAAATAAATCACCAACAATTCTTTCACGAAACCTCTTCATTTGAATCTCCAAATGCCTAAAGACCACAAATTGGTAATTTAGTTGATCCACACGTAAGAGGCCTAATCCTATATTTGACTTTTGCTAATGCAGTGTAATCGGGATGGAAAATTAAAGTAGAACTATCAAGTTCTACACTGATGATTGCCACCCAATGAGGGAGGGGGCCGGAAATATTGGTGGTGGTGAATAGGTTTTTGCATTATGATAAAAACCTAATAAGTCCCATATAAATAGAGTCTTAGAGAGTATTATTTAACCTAAAAATCCAACCGAATAATTAATGAGCTAGCTCATTTAATTAAACTAATTTGTTAAGTAAAATACTACTAACAAGTTATTAACAAGCTCAACTAACTATTTAATTAATTAAACTAAAAAGTTAATTAAATCAATTCATCCAATTTATTTTACACGCCAAGTGTAAATTACCCGATTAAGAATTTTATTAATTACAATCAATTTCTCAATTTACCAAATATAGTTTAATTTCATAGATGAAATATAATTCAACATCACGGCAAAGCGTGACCTTCTCTGGTCAAATAATAGCGTAATGTATACAATATAATTGACCACTACTATTATTATAACGATTATGCATGTGGATCTAAATAATTCAAAGATTATTCGATATTATCATAAGTGTCTCGACTATACCAAGCAATTACTATTATTGAACATTTAGTTTATGTAATCTCATTTAATCGAACCAAGAAATGAATTGTTACGACAATTGTCACTGCAATGAACATAATTATAGAAACCAATATATATTGATTTCTCGGTGACTTGTTACCCACATCTAAGCACCTTTTATGATTCTGAATCTACCGACCAAAGCTCTCGCTACACGGGGAGGAGAAAACTCTATGGGAATCGCATCGCACTATGACTCAACATTGATAGCATCGAGTTAGATTCACCGGGTTGTCTATGTTCTCGTTCGGATATTCCCAGAAAACTAATTAGTCTAGATTCTATTGCCCTCCGACTGCACTCTATTTCAAGTTAGCTCGGGAAGCTTGATATTATGCGACGAACCCTCCGCTTTATAAGCTCGATGCTTCATGAGTCAGATACCTCTAAGTGTTCTCTATGATATGATCTTCAAGTATGATATGCCTACTTAAGTATATAATTATTTATGATTTATACTCCCTCCATCCCATAATTGAAGGGAGTTTTTGTCATTTTGAAAAATTTCAAAATACATTCCCATTTTGACTAAATGTGAGGAGATAAATTTAAGTTGTAAAGAAGAAATTTAAAAATTTCTTAATTTGTGTGCAAAGTCAAATGGTACTTAAATGATGGTACTATTTATGATTTATACAATTATACTCCCTTCATTCCATAATTGAAGGAAGTTTTTGACATTTTGGAAAATCTCAAAATACATTCCCATTTCGACATTTATATTTCGGTAGTTATAAATCTTATGAAAATTTAAGCCAGAAAAAAAAATTTGAAAATTTTTTAATTTGTATTCAAAGTCAAATAATACTTAAATTATGTATTTCGATGAAAGATACATACATTGTATTCTGGCAAATAAAAAATCGCTGATAAAGCCGATACCGATTTTTAAAAAGAAAATATATTTGTCAAACTCTCATTGTGTTAGGAAGGAGAGTGGTCACTTCTATGAAAAAACTCTTGATCTAGCCGAAGTCAATAAATCATCTGGAATCTCTTGACTTTCCCCAATCGAGCTCTTTCATATTTTCAATCCCCATCAAATTCCATAAAATCATATTCTATTACAAACTACACCCCTAATAGAATCTGAAATAATATTTGGAATCAGAAACCCTAAGAAAGAAGGAATAAAAATGGAGGGTAGCAGTACCCCTCCGGACTCATGGGAAGTGGCGGACTTAGACGAGAGTATGCGGAGCCTCTTATTATCCAATTCCACGAAGACGAAGACGAAGACGAAGACGAATACGAAGACGAATACGAATACGAATACGAATTCGAATACGAATACGAATTCGAATACTCCCTCTGAGCTGCCTCATGGATCGGCTTTATCCCGCTCCGTTTCCGCTATTTCCGAGGAGGCTATTAATTCTGTCGATCACTTTCTCCGCGAGGCTATTCAAAACCCCCGCGAACGCCTCTCTGTTCTGTCATCTCTCCACTTCATGTTTTACTTAATGCTCCTTATTATATATGTTTGATCAAATATATATCCAACTAGAGTACTGATTGAGTGGACTGTATGTTAGTATAATATTTGGTGAATAATATATTAAACTCGACAATTTCGGATGGAGGGAATTATATGTTAGTATAATATCTGCCAAAAAATATATGGAACTAGACAATTTGGGGCTGGGAGAGATATGTTGGTAGTAAGTGTTTGCGCTTTTAGTTTTCTTACTTGATTAAGGAATGAAGAGATTCGGCTAAATGTTTTTGCAAAATCAAATTGCAAATATTATTAAAATAATACTGTATCAGATTAGGGAGTCTTGATTATGGTCTCTGGAACAAGAAATGTATGTTTAGCATATGCCATTAAAAGTTCAAAAAAATATAAATGAAGATGCTTAACTAAGCTGGTAATGGTATGTATTTTAGACTGGATATTCAGAAATTCATGAGTTGGCTTGTATGTACTGAAACAGATCTCATGCGTATTTTCCTTCCTAGGTAGATGATGCAAAATGGTAGTTTATAAACCATTTCATTTTGAAATTGGGAAATTGTTAATGTTTTGCATCTCCTTCATTCTTGGATTCATATTAATATATACTCCATCTCTATCTCAGTTCTGCGTATGGAGAAAGAAATCGAGAAATTTGTGAAGGATCCTACCCGCCAGCAGTTGGAGTTCCAGCAGCTGCCCACTTCATATCTGCGATTGGCTGCTCATCGTCTAGCCCAGCACTACTCTTTAATGTCTATGGTTCTAATGGACAACAGCCTACCTGATGGCTCTGTTTCCAAGATTATTGTACAGAAGACCTCTGAGCGTAGGATTCCACCAGTTCGTCTTGCTGATATTCCTATAAGTTTTCCCACCGATGGAAGTGGTGTTGTTAAAATGGCAATTAAACAGAGGCCACAAAGAGGTTCTCAGAATGCAAATAGTTCAAATTCACATTCAAGAAGGGGTAACAGTTCTAAAAGTGTGGAGGAAAGAGAAGAGGAATACAATAGGGCTCGAGCACGAATATTTAACTCTAGTAATACCAGTGGAGATGCAAATGGAAAACAAGATAGTGAATCTAGGACACAGGATATTTACCAGAAAGGTATAGTAGAGGCATCAAAACAAGAGGTTAAATCGAGTCGTGGAGGGTCATCTGATTTGAATATGGCCGGGGCTGTGATCGATCCTTCAACAGGTACTAGTAGATCATCTAGTAATAGGCCAGAGAAAGATCCCATTGGTAGGTCTAGGAGCTTTAATAAGGTGGCAATAACTAGAGATCGTGAAACTGAACGCAAGGATCCTGATTATGATCGGAGCTATGATAGATACATTCAATGGTTTCTAACACTTGGTCAACTGAGTCGCTTTTTAATTGCTCCTGCATACTTTCCCTGCTAGTTTATCACTTCCATTTTGTTGATCATAAGGCGATATTCTTTAGCTGTATGCTTTGCGACTTGTTCATCTTACTAACTTGATATTGTCAGTGACTTTTTTTGTTCTCAACACCAAAAAAATATTCAAAAGACATACTCCCTCCCTGGTCTAAGATAGAATTTCCAAACTTCTGTAGTGTTTTCTGCAAATTGATAAAATTGTGGGGACTATGTAGTGTTATACTTTAACTGTGAGGTGGCAAAACTTTGAGAGCCTTATACAAAAATGGAGATGATTCATTGAGTTGTACAAAATGTAATAGCTATAGTGACGTGTGTTGATTGAAACCTTGACATCGCTGTCAAAAGCTGTTCCCTTGCTGTGTCGGGGTGTGTATAATTAACAACTTGCATTTACCAGATATGTGCAAAGATTTGATCCTGGATTTGGATTCAATGGAAGCTCCTATCCAATTCAGCCTATGTATGCTCCTTTGAGTGAATTATGAATTTTCCCCAACTTGGAGCGGTTCATCGGTCTCCTGTTTCCATTGAACATCAACCTAGGGAACTTCCTTCACATCTTCCGGAACCCTGGTGTGCAGCATCAGCTCCTGCAGGGAATAGTTATGGCCTTCCAGATAACATGATACCTCCATTTAATTCAGAAAAGCTCTAATCTCAAGCCTATTCTTGCATTCTTCACAGTATTCTTATCAACATCCTGGAATGGCATTTATCCATCCTCACGAGCAGGTTCAATTACCCTTTCAACAGGTATTTACTTATTTACTTTGCTAATTACATGTGCAATAACTAAATGAATTACACAGTTATTGACATGTTACTTTGGATGTCTTGAATGCGTGTGTGCAGCTTTCATGACTCTATTCCTCTTCCCATACTCACTTGAGATTTTACAATTCTGCCTGAATTGGAGTATCCCAGAAATAGATAAGATTTGTAGATGAAACTTGAGATCTCATGGAGGTAATAGATCTGTCTTAATACCTGCTTAATTACTTCGATCATATAAAGATAAAGTTGCTTTTATTAAGAAATCAATTAATTTTACGATTTTTAAGGAGAGAGAAAATTATAAACCAATGAAAATAATAATATTAGTAGACAAACCAAAGTTGGATGTTGTGTTAATTTAAAACGAAAAACAGATTGAAGTACCGATCAAACTTAAAAAGAAACAAACAAATTTTTTTACATGATCAAGAATATAACTAGAGTGAGTACTATTTTCATAAATTCTGGCTCAATTAATTGCTTTGGTTTTATAATATATCTCTTAAATGCTTTCCCTATACTATCGCCTATCCTTTTAATTCGCTTTTGTCCCTTTATATTATACTTTCTTTTTCAGTTCTGGCCATGTTTTTATCTTTTCTGATTGGCTTTCAAATTTCATTTTACCTCAAAATGACACATTAAAGTTGTCCCTACTATCTGCTTCTGCACAAAATTTAATTATTTTTATCCTAACACTAAACTAAGTGATATTGCAGAAACTAAATAGGGGACATTTTACATCATTAAAATAAACTTCCATCCCTTTCTTCTTTAACACATTCCACCCCTACCCCTACCCTGACTTGCCCTTCCAGTACGACCAAATCAATGAATATATGCTTCGACGTCACGAGGGGGCTCATACTGCCATATTATTCAACTGCACAACTACAAATCAATATGAAGGAAGAGGAAACAAAAGAGACAATACACCTGGATGATTAATCCAACATGCTACTGACTCAACTTCAACTTCACTACATACTAAGTCACCTTCAAACACCCCCTGATTTTGCCATGTTAATGCAACAAAAATTGAAAATTGAATTATGGGTTGAGTTAAAGATTGGATTTTTTTGTTGGTTAAATTCAAGAATTGGGTTTGTTGGTGTTGAAAAATATAGTTCAATTATTTCAAGTTCTTATGGGATTTGAGAGGGAAAATAATTAAAGGTGAATTATGGGGTTTATAAAGATTTAACTTGTTGATTAATCGAGAATGGTATATGAATTTGGAAATCAATAAATAGTTTGTGATGATACTACTTATTTGGAGAATGGTATATTTAATCAGCGGCAGCCTGGTGAGGGCCACAAGCTTGTCGTATGGCCAGCAATAAGATAGTTAAGAAAAGAAATATTTTGAATTTATAAAAATATTCCTTATATTTTAGTTTAAGTCAGTTGTGAAAATAAATATTTTCAGATAGGACCAGTCAAAATATTAAAGTTAAAAATGTGGGCTAGGGACCATCCACGAAAATAAACCTGAGGACTGTAAATGAAAAAGAATGCATATAATCAAACTGTGAAGATAATGCGATAGTGCCAATTTATTTGAAAATAAAGACTTTAGCAGTTTTCAAGAACTACTTTGCTCTTCGTGATCTTGTAGTGGAATAAGCTCACTTTACATGTATGTAGCTTAAAATGCATGTTGATTGAAATGTTATTTAAGTATATGTGACATATTGTTTATTTTGTTTTGGCATTATTACCTCTTATACAACATGGACACTAGTGTTTCATTGAAAACTCCTTTGTCTTAAAAATTCAGTGAACATGAAACCTGTTTTATAAACCTTCTATGTTTATTTTTTTAGTTTTAGGAAACAGCCCCCAAAAGTATAAAATAAAAAAATAAACTTTTTTGTTGTTTTAAAATACCCTACAACTCAATGAGTGAAAACAAAACAAAATAACACATCTAAACACATTTTTATTTGTTACTACATATAAAAACCAAACATGTTTTTGTTCTTTTTGTTTATAAGCTAAAAAAGAAATAAAAAGGGTTTTCCAGAGGCAGCCAAAGTGTATATTAATTCTATAGCACTTGGGATTGTACAGCCAGAAACATTTTCATAACATTTGTAGTGTCAGTCTTAGACATATGTAGTTGTAGCCTGTCATGGTCTGTCACTTGCGGAATTAGCTGGTTTTTGGATGTCTGATGGACTGTTCTTATCTTTTGCAGTCTCAACAGCAGGAACCTGATACAGGTTTTGGTCTAGCCCAGCCCCGGTGAGGGGCTTGGGCCAAGCCTGCACCCTGCATAACACAATTGATCATGGGCTGCAGGTGCAGCAAAT
This sequence comes from Lithospermum erythrorhizon, assembly GCA_019722365.1. NCBI lineage: Eukaryota > Viridiplantae > Streptophyta > Magnoliopsida > Boraginales > Boraginaceae > Lithospermum > Lithospermum erythrorhizon. The sequence continues at coordinate 101,403 of JADFUC010001221.1, read as the reverse complement.
CCTATAGGGTAGGGTGCAGGCATTATCAACCAAGATGTTGGATAGATGAGTTATCGACATCTTGGTGAGAAAGGGAGCTTCAGTGCTACTTGAGAAGCTCAGCTTCTTGCGTACAATGATGATGAACACTTCAGAGTTCAGACTCAAAGTCTGGAGGTATCATCAGATTCCTCGTCATTGTTCAGTTGATGTTATATTGGATTATAGTATTATATTCCATCCCTCTAGGTAGTGCCACCATGGCTGAACAATCCCTGTTTGGTTGTTTGCTTTTGTTACAGTGTCCTGCTACACACACCGAAACAATACTTTACCATTGTGATTTTCCAATTTTGCCTTCAACGATGATGCGGATCGTTTAAGAGCTAAATAAACGACCACTAGAGACATGTACACAAAACACCAACAAGTACGATGGTCGTTGATATCAACATTCACCATTATGATGCCCTAAAGAATGAATGATACTGCACCACCGTTCACCAGTATATCCAGACTGATCCATCTCCGCAAATCCGTCCGCCGCCTCTTCTCCTCTCAATAGGTATAATTTGTACAACTGCTCTTACTCCTAGGTAGCTTTGTGCAATTCAGTTTTTTTTAGGTTTCTATTTTTTTTTCAGTTCAAACATGGAGTTGATCTTAATACTTCTTCCATCCCTAAAAGATTGTCAAGTTTGGCTTTTCATAGTCAAAGATTGACAAACTTTACAATCTTGATTGACGTCCAAAATTTTTATTTGAATCAAAATTATTTAAAAATACTACATTTTGATATATTTTTCCCAAACAAATATATAACCATACAAAGTTATTTGAGTTCAAAATTTAAAAAAGTCTACCATTAAAAATTAAAAAATGTGACGATCTTTCGGGGATGGAGGGGGTATGTTTTAAGCTAATTGGTGTGAATTTGCACAATATTTTTATGAATGATGTTAGTTTTGATTTTCAATAACTTTCTCAATCCCTTTCTTAGAATTTCAAGTTCTAATAGAATTTGCATTCATGAAATTAGAATTGGAGAAGTTAGGTAGGGAGGAGGTCATTCATATTTATCTGTGTTGATTTTCTGAACCAATGTTGTATGATTTTGAGAAAAATGGAACTGTTTTACTAGAAATTTGAAAAATCCTAATTATTGTGTATTTATGTCAGTATAGAAGACTTACATGTTCAATTGTTTAATTTCCTTGGTAAATTTATAGATATGATTGTGTTACTAGTAGTTTGAAGAGCCCTTTTTTGTTTTCCTACCTGAGTTAATTTACTTGGGACTATAGAAAGATCACTGACTGTTTAAGTATTAAGGATAACATAGTTCCATGTTTATTTCATGATCCGAAGCCAAATATGTATCAGCAAGCAATTCTGTGTTATTTGGTTATTTGGAAAAACTCTTTCATTGCTGTATTGTGTTGTTAGGAATCGGGACTGGAAAATTATCATAGGGGGTGGTATATTGTGATTGGAAATTGGCAGAATTGTTGCTTTTGGATGTAGTATTGTTAGCGGGGACATTTCGTTACGTCTTATTACCTTCTCTGAGGTTATTGTTGAATTGCGTCTCCCATGTATATTTCTTCGAATAGTCTTCCTAGTAAGGCCTTCAAATTAGAAGTTGTTACTCAGGTGCTCTTACTGTTTGGTTGTGTTGAGGAAAAAGATGTCGAAGATGAGAGGCAAGAGGGGCTATTTGGAAATGTTAAACCAACTTGTTGATTTTTTTCCTAAAAGTAAATACGAAGGATTTTTATATACATGAATACATAGTGAGTAGATAGTACTTTTTTTTACCTAAATTTTACACTAGAGAATGGAAATAATGACCCCTTAAAGCTTGTATACATTCACTTTCAAAAATACAAAACAACAATGTAATAAAATTTAGCTTTAAATTCACAAGTTTCACAAAACATTAGATTAGAGCCGTAGAAGAGTATGGATTTGGATATTTCAATTCTCACATACTCCGTATATTTAAGGCTATCTTACTCTCTATTTTTATTATTAGCACTTGAGACAATTAAGAGGTCTAGACATTAAATATAACCCATCTTTATAAAATTATTGCATCTCGAAAATAGAGTGCTTTTTTTTCGTAAATAATGGTTACTTTTTATGTATAACCATGGCAGATGGATGGTGGCTCAATAATGACACTGATGAATGAGTGGTGGTTATTGATTAATGTACATCAACAATTATGAAATTTTTAAAAAAAAATTAATGTGATTATCAGTGTAGAGTGTAAAAACAACTATTCTTAAGGAAAACAATTTCCCCATTCCAATAACAAGGTTACTATGTACCAGGGCTGGCAACTTCATCATGACAAGTCAATTTAAAATTTGTTTTACAAAACAGGAATTATATTCCTTAGTCCTTTGCATGCATGGCTTATATCTAGATCGGTTAATAAACAAAGTTGCCTCGGACCCGACTTGTTCAACTCAAACTCGTTACTCATACGTTAATAAAACGAACTGAATTCGGTTTTAAATGAGGACTCGAGAATTGGATGGAATATCCGGCTAACCACCCGTTTACCCTCTTCGTTACCGCACATACCTATCACCTATCTAATACATTCTCTAATTTTTCTCATCAGTTTCATCGCTCTACACCACATACATACTCGTCTTCCATGAACCAATAGGTGAAATAGACCGAACCAAGAGATGAGTACCATTGCAGGTCTTCTATTCTGAGCTTGTTCGGAGGACTATTTCAAGTGTTTTCGACTCCAAGCAAATACAATTATGAGTCCGATTAGAGTACCTGGTGGGTCTATTCTAATCAATCCCAACTCTAATTTCCAACTCGCTTCTTTCACGAGCCAAGTCATGGGTCAACCCAGTTCTAATAACAAGCCGAATCAGATATGCCAACACCAGGTTAGAAAGCATACCGGTTAGAACCAACTCTTGTTAACAATTCCAATAATGTCAACATCTCAAGCGTGAGGTTTGTTGTCCAGCATCCTCAGTAAGAGAGGAGGGTTCTCCGCACAGCCATGGAGACGGAAAAATTAGAATTCTGAAACAACAACCCTAGGAAGTACGTAGCTTCAACGAAAATCCGTTTTTTCAATTTCAAGTAAATATTTCCTTAACATGAAAGAAAAGGTCAATGTGCTTGCACATATTTTTCAAATATAAAATTATTCAAAATGAAAGAAATGAAGTAGATATTTTGCTCTTAGAAGGATGAAAACATCAAAGATCATAATTGTGAGCCAAAAGGAAAAGTTGCTAACTGACCAAAAGGAGAGTTGATGCGAGTAATAGGTGCATTGTAAGACCACCCCTTGGCTCGATGCGAGTTGAAATAGAAAGCATGCACCACAATCATCTTACTCGCAAAATAGCATAGGAAGTATCAACTCATAGGACACAGTAATTTGCCATGAGTAAGTAACCAAACAGATGAACAGTATAAATCTTGATTGATTTCCAATTTTACTATGTGGAAAACTAGCACAAAATAATGACCTTTTGAGATCAGAGCTATCAAAATCTCATACTTCCACAGTTCCACCAGCCAGTTCATGTTTTTTCAAAGAAATGTTCAGCACAGCCCATGAGTATTGGAATTTAGGGAGGGACACTGTACCACACAAACAGTACTTTGTCAGCCTTGGTGGTAATATCTAGACCAAAGTTGTGAATAGCGTTTAGCGGTCCATAGCGGCGGAACTCCAAAAATCCGCTATTTCGCCGCTATTTACCGCTATTTGCCGCTATTTTACCGCTATTTACCGCGAAACTGTGTAGCGCTACGCTACCGCGATCGTGCCGCTATTTACCGCTATTTACAACTATGATCTAGACAGAGTATTATATAATCTATCATGAAGGAGGCAGATAATACCTCCAGCCAACAGATAACAAGGCTTTGCAGCTCTGACTATCTTCTTGTGCCTGAATTGTTCATCATCAGCATTGTTTGTGTCTGAATTGTTCATCACTATCTTTCGTGAGAAGCTGAGCTTCATAAAGTAGCACAGAAGCTCCCATTACTACCAAGATGTGGATAGCTCATTTATCCAACATCTTGGTTAATCCTGCCTGCACCCTGCCAATTAGGACGTGCTGCTCCTGCAGCCCATGATAAATTTTGTTATGCAGGGTGCAGGCCAGGCCCAAGCCCCTCATCGGGGCCGGGCTAAACCAAAACCTACATCAGGTTCCTGCTGGTGATACTGCAATAGAGACAGGAGCAGACCATCAGATTTCCAAAAAGCAGCTCGCTCCACAAGTGACGACCATGAAAAAGAGAAGAACTACCATATGCCTAAGACAACTGATGGTCTGGATATATTGCTAGCTGTGTACCAATAAATACAATATAGCACAAATATGGAGTAGTGATGTTTTCGAAAAATAAAAGTATGCCAATCATGTTTTTGTTTCATCATTACTGATTTTACATTTTTGGAAAAACAAGTGGGATGCAAAACACGCCTTCGTATCTCATGTTTTATGAAGTATTTTCTGAACAAAATAAGCAATATGCTGCATCATCAAAACAAAATGACACATTATTTCAAAGAACATACATTTTATGCAAAAGACAGGTAAAGTTGGTGCATTCTACTAGAAAGATTACAAAGAAGAGAAAACTAGTTCTTGAATGTTCAACTGAATGGAACTAAAAATCACTTGGAATAAATTTATCAGAACAGTATTGAATAGGGCATGTTCACACATCCAAGGGAGCAAATTCATGACTCAAAGCGGATCCTATTTCGACCCATACTCACATGAGATCTCGAATTTCATCAACAAATCCTATCTTTTTATGGGATACTCAGATTCAAACAGAACTGCAAAATTCTCAATCGAGAACAGAGGGGGGAAGGGGAATAGAGAGTCATGAATACTTAATGCACTCACACTTTAAAAAACAGCCATAAGAAAAAAGCAAATAGCCATGTAATTCAATTTAAATAACAAACTATATACCTGTTGAAAGGGTAATTGAACCTGTTCATGAGGATGGATAAATGGCATTCCAGGATGCTGATAAGAATACTGCGAAGAGTGCAAGAATATGCCAGAATTAGAGCGTCCACCTACATTGGGATTAAATGGAGGTATCATATTCTCTGGAAGGCCATAAGTAATCCCTGCAGGTGTTGATGTCGCACACCAGGGCCCTGGAAGATGTTGAGGAAGTGACCTATGTTGATGTTCAATGGTAACTGGAGGCCGATGAACCGCTCCAAGATGTGGAAATTCTGTATTATAATTCACTGCAGGAGCATACATAGGCTGAATTGGATAGGGGCCTCCATTGAATCCAAATCCAGGATCAAATCTTTGCATATATCTAGGAAAATGCAAGTTGTTAATTATATTAGGTCATAAATGAGAAGTGGATACCGCCGCATAATAAAGGAACAAACACATGACAATGGTATCCAAGTTTTTCAATCAACAAAAATGAAATAGCTATTACATTTTGTTAATCAAATGAGTCATCTCCAATTGATTTTCCATTTTATGCTAAGAAAGAGAAAGATCTAATATGAACAACAGAAGTAGCTTATCTATCCACCCTTCCCATTTGTGAAGTCCATGTTTAATAATCAATTCCTTAAATAGGAACTCACCGAACAAACCTAATCGATGAGATACACAAAAGGCTCTCAAAGAGTATTAAAACTACTTGATCCCAGCAATTTTATCCATTTGCAAATGACATTTAGAGAAATTTCAACATTCTAACTCAGATGTTGTGCCAGTCAGGGGGCTAGAGAATTTTTCTTCAGTGTTGAGAGACAAAAAGATCCACAATATCAAGTTAATAAGACAAACAAGTCAGAAAGCATACAGATAGAGAACATCATTTATGCTCAATAGATTAATGTATTAAACCAGCAGCGAAAGTAACAAGATGAAATAAAGAGTGACGTAGTGGATTAAGTGTTACAAGACTACAGAATGTACCTATCATAGCTCCGATCATAATCAGGATCGTTGCGATCAGTTTCACGATCTCTAACTATTGCAACCTTGTTGGTGCTCCTAGACCTAGTGATTGGCTCTTTATCTGCATTATTCCTAGGTGCTCTACTGGTACCTCCTGAAGGATCGACCACAGCCCTGCCCATATTCAAATCAGATGGCCCTCCATGGCTAAATTTATCTTCTTCTTTTGATACCTCTATTGTACCTTGCTTGTAAATATCCTGTGTCCTAGGTTCACTATCTTGTTTTCCATTTGCACCCCCACTGGTGTTACTAGAGTTGAATATCCGTGCTCGAGCCCTATTGTATTCCTCTTTTCTTTCCTCCACACTTTTAGAACTGTTACCCTTTCCTGAATGTGAATGTAAACTATTTGCATTCTGTGAACCTCTCTGTGGCCGCTGTTTAATTGCAATTTTAGCAACACCACTTCCATCAGTGGGGAAATTTACAGGAATATCAGACAGACGAACCTGTGGAATCCTACACTCCGAAGTCTTCTGTACAATAATCTTGGTACCAGAGCCATCGGGTAGACTGTTGTCCATTAGAACCATAGACATTAAAGAGTAGTGCTGGGCTAGACGATGAGCAGCCAATCGCAGATATGAAGTGGGCAGCTGCTGGAACTCCAACTGCTGGCGGGTAGGATCCTTCACAAATTTCGATTTCTTTCTCCATACGCAGAACTGAGATAGAGATGGAGTATATATTAATATGAATCCAAGAATGAAGGAGATGCAAAACATTAACAATTTCCCAATTTCAAAATGAAATGGTTTATAAACTACCATTTTGCATCATCTACCTAGGAAGGAAAATACGCATGAGATCTGTTTCAGTACATACAAGCCAACTCATGAATTTCTGAATATCCAGTCTAAAATACATACCATTACCAGCTTAGTTAAGCATCTTCATTTATATTTTTTTGAACTTTTAATGGCATATGCTAAACATACATTTCTTGTTCCAGAGACCATAATCAAGACTCCTAATCTGATACAGTATTATTTTTAATAATATTTGCAATTTGATTTTGCAAAAACATTTAGCCCGAATCTCTTCATTCCTTAATCAAGTAAGAAAACTAAAGCATAAACACTTACTACCAACATATACCCTCTCCATCCCAAATTGTCTAGTTCCATATATTTTTTGGCAGATATTATACTCATATATACTCCCTCCATCCGAAATCGTCTAGTTCGATATAGTTTTCACCAAATATTATAGTAACATACAGTCCCTCAATCAGAAATTCTCTAGTTGGATATATATTTGATCAAACATATATAATAGGGAGCATTAACAGTAAAACATGAAGTGGAGAGTAGATGAGAAACCAGAGAGGCGTTCGCGGGGGTTTTGAATAGCCTCGCGGAGAAAGTGATCGACAGAATTAATAGCCTCCTCGGAAATAGCGGAAACGGAGCGGGATAAAGCCGATCCATGAGGCAGCTCAGAGGGAGTATTCGAATTCGTATTCGTATTCGAATTCGTATTCGTATTCGTATTCGTCTTCGTATTCGTCTTCGTCTTCGTCTTCGTCGTGGAATTGATAATAAGAGGCTCCGCAATACTCGCCCAAGTCCGCCACTTATGAGTCCGAGGGTACTGCTACCCTCCATTTTTATTCCTTCTTTCTTAGGGTTTCTGATTCCGAAACATTATTTCAGATTCTATTAGGGGGCTTATACTAGGAATATTCTGGATTTCATTGTTCTTTGGGTGGGTGGGGGAGGGGGAGGAGTAGGGAAATGGGTGGGGTGGGGAGAAGGGAGGGTCGGTGGAGATAGGGTTTGACGAACGATGCTTATTTATTATCCCTTTGATGAACTTTTCAGGTTCGACATGGCATGGCCCAAGACGCGCTACCTATCACTAACGCGATAAAGCTTATTCAGACAAGGCTCCTCGACGTAAACATAATACCCCACACGTACCAGCATAGCCAAGTAAATCACAAGAACACCGAGGCACGCACTCCTGATTCACCAATTACTTCACGCTGCGAATCCCGCAGAAAGCGGCCGAATCTCGACGTCCAAGACAAGGCTCTGCAAATTTGATAAACTTTTCATTTCTTAATTTCATTTGGAGAATCACTTAGATGATTCATTTTGATAATAGTCAATTAATATTATGATTTTGTTTCCATCACCTTTTTTATTTAAATGATAATGACATTCGTAAATATGTGCACCGTTATTATCAAATAACTCAAATTTTAATATCAAGTGACGAAGATCCCACGAGCATCCAAAATAGAATGCCTCTAAGATTGTCCACACTCAACTAGCTTAACAAGTCGCCCGGGAGTTTTTTTTACTGTAACTCCTTTAAAAATACGATTCAGCAGGCCGCAAGCAGAAAAATTGTTTAATTCTCTCCACCTACTAATGTAATTCACAAAATAAAAGCGAGTGGTAGGTACCTTTCGACTTTCACAAAGAAATACCAAAAGTGAACGAGCAAGTTTTCATCTAAAAAGTGACATTTATGTACGCATCAAACGCCCTATTTTTTAAGCTAGCGAGAAAGTTAAAGAAAACCTACCACCTTCTTAAGTGTTTTAGTCAACCAACATATGTGAAAGTTCTAAAATCTTCTCACTTCTTATCCCTAAAATAAAATGCATCGCAGTCGTTGTGAGAATATCTTAATAAATTTGATTCTTAAGCAAAAATAAGATTCCGAAACCTTATCCATTTGTATTTCCAACAATTGGAAATTCACCCTAACGTTTACATAGTTCAATTCTTAAATCTCAAAAGTTATAATTAAATTATGACTCGGGCTGCTGTGGCATGTGGCACCTCTTAGGCTCGAGAGTTTGAAAAGTCATATACTAATAAATGTTAACCTAACATTATATGCCAAGATATTGGTTAGCGCTTTAATCTGCAGTTCTCATCATAACCTCTAATATTCTCGAAATCCCACTAACACACATAATCTAACGTGATATACGAACTTCTAAACTTAAACTTAAATGAGGCAAATCGGTTGTACACCCGAATTGTTCAACGACACTATGCTTCAAATACCATATTTCCAACAAAATCCACCAGCCAAGTACTCCGAGATAACATGATAGTCTGTGAGGATAAGTGCACATTCGACAACATTCTTGCTTTGATGACGAGGTTATCACAGAGGTTTCGAGTGGAGTGGTTACCGCCTGGTCACACTAAGCTCGAGTCTGTGATATGACGAAGAAGCCGACCAATAAGGTCATGGAAGCAACGCTTGCTCGAAATTTTGGCATCGCAGTACCAACATCTCTTAAGAACCACTCTAAATCGCTCTTATTAGGTACTACTTGATTTGCGAATATAGCTATTAAGCATCGGTAGGATGTCGCTTTGATATCAGTAGTCTCGTTACCTATGTCATATGAGAACTTTAGGTTTATGACAAACGGTAAAATTCCTTGTCTCCGGAAGAAAGAATCGCCTCCATAAAAGTAAGCATCGTTGTATTAGTCAGGAAGCCGATGGTTCTAAGTCTACTGGTCCTCAAGACGCACTGGGCTAAGTTAACACTAGTCGTGTTCCGTGATACCCCGGTGGAGAAGTTCCCCGTGGCGGGCTGGGAGTGGTCCAGGAAATGGATAAAGCAATTACCGTAGGAGTCGGGGACATTGAAAATTAAATTGTCTCAAAGAGTGAGGGGGACGCAACAAGAAAAGTGCCCCTTTGTTTATACCTGCCTGCATTTATTTCAAGAGGACATGGCCTAGCCGTCGATGCTCACATTTTACACCGACGCTGGTTCCTGGATTCCTCGAGCTTCATATCATATGTGTCCTGGTGAGGGAGCTGGTTCTCAACGTATAAGTAATGGACGGTGGCATTATTTCAACGGGCAGATGGTTCATTCCGCAAGGCAATTGGGATTAGCCTACTGGGATTGTGATACATGATAGTAGATTCTCGCAGACATTGAGTAAGGCGATGTGCCTCATACTTAATTACTAATTTGTTATCTCTAAACTGCTAGACAAGTTAAGTGGGTTCAGCTTAGAAGAATGCTGGAGGATCGACTGCCTACAAGTGGTTCCAAATGCGATTCGAAATGTCTAAGAAACGGGTACTTTGTATGTTCCTCGTAAGGTAGTACGCTTCGGGTCGTGATTACAAGGTTGGGAAATGTCGTGAGCGCTAAATTGCTGGAGTCGGGTGAATAGTCGTAGGGCACTTCTCGATCACTTTCAATGACAAATACGAGCGAAGCTTCAAGGGTTTCATGGAATGGTAGCCAAGGATGTCCCCGGTAACTACCGCTTGGGTACCTTCAGAGGTACGACAACGGGGAAGAGTTAGATCACGCCTCGTCAGAGGAAATCCTGGTTCTCGCGTGTCATCTGGCTGCTGGTATCGGTTAACGCTCAAACGGGCAGTTGTCATTGTAGAGGAGATTTCACACTTCGGGGTCCGCATCATACCTGAGGGACTGCCAAGAAACGCTTCAGTGGAAAGAGGTACATGAATCGCATTTCTCATGCTAGTCGGATGTAAAGTAGGCAAACTTTGTATACACTAGTTCTCGCTTTATGTTTCCCGGGTTCTTCACGTGGTCGATGCTTTTCACGCGGAATATCAAAAGCAAGGGAGTGGTGATTTCTCGCAGAGGGCGGTCTAATCTGTTTGACTCGCTAACCGATTCGGTTTCCGTATTTGCCCGGGACAGTAAGTAATAAGTAAGGCGGAGCGCAATTTTAGTATTTTTTATCTCTTTCCTGGGTGTTATCTCACATATGTTAAGCATTTCCAGTACTTTTCGGTACATTTGTTTCACCTGTCTCGAGCACGCCCGGTATTTCGAGTAATATCCGGTGCACTTTCGAGGTCTTATTTTCTCATATATGTGGACGCATTCAAGCCGCGTGAAGATTTGTCACGCGCCATTTCAATCAATTTTGCATTTGTGTTCTGCTTTGCAATGTTAGTCGGACATGTGGTCCGACTTAGCACTCCTCAATCAAGTCACGATTTGGGCATATCGGGTGTCCAGAGATAGTTCGACTTGTTCGATAACGACAAGTCCTGGACTCGTTTGACGATGACAAGTCTCGATCAAGTCCCGACGCCAAGCGATTTTTGAGCGGTTCTCAAGTATCTTTTTAGGCTGCTGGGGCCTATAAATATCTATCTACTTGGTTTTTGAGTCCTTAATCCTAAAATCTGAGTGTATTAGCATTATAATAGAGAATTGCTGTCTCTTGAAAGGGGCTTGTGCCTTGTTATCTCTATTCTCTTTCAGTCACCAGATGGCTTATTCTTTCCTGGGTTTCTCCTGCTCATCCGAATACCAAGTATACACACAAGTCCCAGAGAATAGTGAGTCTTGTAATTCATTCTAGAATAGTATATTATAATTCTATCTCGTCTGAAATTGCAGAATGATCTATACATCCGAAAGCTAAGTTAGCTCTCAAGTCTGTAATATGTTCCTCCAAATTTATATGTGAAATCTGCTCGCGGGCGTCAGTCCGTGAATTGTCTCAACACATCGTTGGGGGATGTAAGACGTTAAAATATTTGCCTCTTTATTTAAGATTTTACATAATTCATTGTCTTAGAATTTGCAATTCTTTTGTTATAGCAAATTCGTTTCGTCATTATAACAATTACTATGTATACAATTGAATTAGGAAGACATACACATAAATAAAAATCTGGTCATTCCCCTTAAATAACTAATCACAAATTGAAATCCCTACCAAAATAAAAATACATCATTGCATAATCGTAATTCAACCACATTGATCCAATTAAGCAATTGTCTCAAGTCTCAAATGTCTTTGATGGTTGGACATCTTCAACCCGAAATAATCTTTCAACCACTTCATTGTAAAGTATCGCTTACATAAATGGGATAAATTACATCAATACAATATGTTCAATTGACGGTAGATCGAAGAACAAATACCAATCTTATTCAAGAAAGGAGGAAAATATATTATACATGTAAAAAAAAAACAAAATGTGTAAATAAAATTAAAAATAAACAAGCAATGTAACAATAACCAGCCAAAAAGTGGTTATCCTACTTTAAGATTTTGAGGAAAAAAGATGAGGTTGTGGTCGGTGGTAGCCATGCTTTCCGCCCTAACACTTTCCTTGATTCCAACGAAAATTGCCATCGGTCAGCTGACATACTATACCGAATCCTCCACGCATCTGTCGTATGAATAACAATGTCCTTCATAATGTGAATAATGTAATCCATAATACTTCCACCTTCGCTGGAGTAACCGCCTTCTTTCAAGAAAGTGTCGGGAAGATGATACGGTTAATAAATTTTAGCCCCTAAAATAAAACATATTTAATAGATGGTTTGAAAGTTAGAAATGCAGGGCATGATTAAGTTAATTAGAATAAAGTGAAAGTTAACTTTAATTAAAAATTATTTTAATAGAATCGTCCTTGTCAAAATTGCTTATTCTCTAAAAAAACTGCCACGATTTAGAAAGCTCAGGAGTCAAAAATTCACCTCAGTATTTTTTAAAGTCGAAGGCGATAGCGCGCTTATTCAAATGATTTCAATATTTCAAGTGTCTAGATGAAATTTAACCTTTTTGTTTTTTCATGAATATCTTATCTTATAAAATGAAACTATGGAAAGTAGAAACATATATATAGAGGATGTTTGGCTAAGCTTATTTTTTTTGACTTATAAACAACTTATAAGTTGGTAATTTATGGCACCTTATAAGTTGGTAACTCATAAGTTTTCAAATTTATTTTGACTTGTTTGGCTAACAACTTATAAGTAAATTTTAATTTTTTATTAATGCTTGGAAACCATAAATTTATAAGTCAGAGAAAGGTAAAATAACTTATAAAGACATTACATTTCCATAACACTTTTTTAAACTTAAGATATAAATAAATTAATAAACAATATTTAAAATAATGAAAAATAATTGTAACTAGAATTAATATTTTATGATTAAAATATATCATTTATATTATTAATAATAATATAAATTATATATTTTCCTCCCCTCATATCGACTAACAAAATACACAAGAATTTTCATTAAAAAGTATCTAATGAAGAATTACGATTGAATTAAGAATCAGAAGTGTGAATCGTTAATTGGTTTGGTCAAACTACTAAAATAAGTCATAAACTTTTTTGGCTAATTGCCTGGCTCTCGAACTTGGCCCTTATTTTCACTTTCCTAACTACGCCATCAAGCTTCGTGCGTGCTCCCTGCATTTCTATCTTTTCAAGCGGCAGTTCCCCATTTAACCCGTTTTTAACATTAAAATTTAATTTGTCGCCTAAAAAGCGTTTCAAGAAATTTTCATCTTACCTCTACTACTAACAAACATGCTTTTTTACACCCAAAAATTGAAAAATTAAATCAATAATCATTTCTTATAATCAAAATTCATAGTCCTTTCATTCTACTCAACTCCAAACCTCAAAACTTTTCAAACCTTCATACATTTTCCAAACTAAAATTATACAATAACGCCCGACATTAATGTAGTTCAAAAGTAAAACTCAGCAAAGTTAAGTCAATTTAAGAAATACGATTTATGGGCGCACTGAAGAGTAAGAGGAAGAGCTGTAACTATTTTGGGAGAGAGAAGAATTTAGAGTACAATAGTCTTCCGTAATACCGAGGATTTCTTATTTCCCCATCTCGATTTTCTCCCAATCGCATGTACAATTTAGGGTTTTTGATGGCATTAATTACACGCATATCATGGTGTGAAGGGAACGTGAATCTATTCAATTATAAAGCTTGGGGGTAACGACAAGTTTAAGAAATCTGGCGTCGTGACGTGAAGGCCAAGGGAAGTGGTTGTGTGACTAGATTCGATCAGGGCCTAATTTGACTATTTATACGGGTTGATGTATCAGTTTGAGGCAAACGTAACGGAATCAAGTTTGTATTATAAGAAGCCTATGGCTTCTTTGGATAGTGAAGTTTAGCACAACTTCTGAAGACAATAAAAAAGATGTCAATGACAATTGTTAAATGGATTAAATGGGTTGTGAAATAGGATTTATATAACCCACCCCAGTCGTAGTTTCACAAGAGTTCACATCAGCGAGACGTATTATAGTATTAGAAGTATGTGGTCTAAAGCTACTTTGGAGGAAATTGATGATTTATATAATGTCATAGGTTTCAAAGAAGACAAAAGCAGATGACGCGAATGCTAAGTGGGCTTAGATTGCTGTGAATGTCATCCTATAAATGCCTAAAAGATGTTGTCGGGGATGATGCATGCGGAATAAACAGTGGGAAGCGAAGATAGGATTTATGTACATGGGGACGCATGTATTGCGGGGCGGTGACAGGGGGTAATGCATAATGTAATAATGCGCATGCGGGGCGCTGGTTGACGCTGCTTCACGATGGGAGACTACTGATGAAGATTATGAACCCTTCATGATCCGTAAAATTGGTGAGTGCCAATATAAATGAAATCCCGGATGATATCACATATTACTTCGAACGTAGAATGATGTCACGATGCCTTAAAAAGGCCAATTTTGAATGATGCCTGCCACTACCCGACTTCGCCATTCAGTTTTCCGGGCGAACCGAAAGAATTAAGTAAAGAGGGAGGATGCGAAGAGGTTTGCTCGAGTTCAAAAAAAGAATTATGTCACCGGCCCGTTGCTCCACCTCGGAGGTTCTACTTTAAAACAATTCAAATGTCGTGTTTCAAAATGGTGTTTGGTAATGCTGTCAGCTTTTGCAGCTCTCATTAGACATTATTACGCTTGAAAACAAGAAAAAGAGCTTGAAATTTGTTAAGAATGACATGGAAAGTATGTGGTGAAATGTGTGTACAAGAGGATTGTAATGCTCAAAGGTTTTCTCGTTTCAAGACTGGGAGCCGAACGACTTAGCCATTAAAACTATGCGGAAGAACACTACGTGGGAACTCTATGAAAATAGATACGGTGAAGTTAAGTTCTTGGTCAGAAATACATAAACAAGATTAGAGGCGCCCAAAAATTTCTTTTGAAGAACTTAATGGGATATTCATTTACTTAATTAACATCGAGATGAATAATTAATAAATAGAAATTATCAAAAGCTACCGGATACCCGCTATATATGGAAATGAAAATCAACAATTTAATGAGGTCAGTAGAAGTTATGCAAAGGAGTCAGTTGGACACCATGCCCGGGTCAATCAGGATCACGGCTCCATGAACAAAAATTTATGAGAATCTATGTACCGAGCCAACAAGAGGGATTTTTTTCAGTCGTAGAAGTTCATCTCGCCAGAGACGGATGTTTCTTGAAGCGGGGCATTTGGTCAACTTTTAGCCGCAGCTAATTCCTGGCTGAGATATTAGTATCTACCCAATCGCTTGGCACAAAGTGGAGGTTGAGAACACGGAATCTCGACTGTTTTGCGGAGGTTACCAAAGCGTTATCTTCATATGAACCAAAGAACAACATTCGTGGATTACGCCGACCGATCATGAAAAGTGTACTCATATACTATGCCCCCTGAACTATATCCCCTACACTATGTCCTCCTATACAACTCGACATTATCGACTATCATTGTAGGCCTCGAAAATGCCATCCGCAGAGTTGTTCAAGCCGTGAACACGTAGTCATGTGTTAAATGATTCTACTTACGGAGCAAGAGATTTAAAAAGATGACGAAGATACTTACGTGGAAGGCTTCGGCGCTAATGTGCCTTACTGAATACATGATGCAAATAGAGTTAAGAATGTGTCTACAACATAATGAGACACTAAATGTAATGTAGAGAAAGAAATGGACGAAAGCGCCAAGATTCTCCCCGGTACAAACCGCCTAAATCTCAGGAATAATTGACGCTGAAGGCCTGGCGACGCTAATGCGCTCTTTACTTCAATACATGATGCAAAGAGACAAGTTAATGTGTCCGTTGAACATACGAGACACTAAAATGTAATGTGTGAGAAAGAAATGGATGAAAGCGCGTATTCTCCGGTACAACCGCCCCAATCTTAATAATCAATGAAGATTCAATGTGTTCATAATCAAAGCCAGGGACCAGCCGATTATCACAATGCTCAACACAATATACCACACAATCATGAATAATGTATTTGGTGAGTCACAAAGGAAGATCAAGGAAGTGGCTTCGTCTGGCCCAAGTGGTCGATATGTCATAATAAGAAAAGAGAAGAAAAAATATTTGAATACATTACGTATCTTCTCCGGATTCCAAGGTACGAAGTCACCTCCCGCCAAGCATAACTTTGTTGTTGATATCGATAAAGCAAGGACGTTTGTGGCATTGGGAGGGATTCCTTGTGACCACGCAGTTTGTGTGTGCAGGTGCCTATCAACAAAAGATCCAAGGAAATATGTCCATAAAGATTTCCTCCTATCCACTGTTCGATGTTTATAACAACTTCGAAACCCCTCGAGAGGCTCTCTATTTTCTCTCGGACAAAGAGCCCATATCCAGACATACTACCACTTGATATAAGAGTTCTTCCAGGGAGACCTAAAAGATGTAGACAAAGATGCATTAAAGAAGAGAAGAAGGTAAAGTTAAGGCAACCGGGGTGCGAGTATGCCAAGTACAGACAAACCGACGGTGTTTTCGGACTTTAAATGGCGGGGTCAGCTACAATCAGAAGATTTGAGGTACCGCATGCCAACGCCAAGTTGTCCACGAGACCGAATCGGAAGCGAGGTAGCCAACCTCGGGCACTCGCGCCTGTAGCTAAGAGGAAGATGTAAGCCTCCTCATCCCAACCCGAACCATTCAGATGTACAGTTGAAAGCAATAGCTTGCATATGCCAATACTGCTTTTTTGTGAACTCATTTGACCAATGACTTATCTTTATCTTTTTTTTAGAACATAAATGTATTAGATCTGTGGTAGGTGAAGCTTTTGATGTCTCTCGGTTATGTAATCAATTGTAGGAGCTGGTACCCTAAAAAAGGGTTTAATATTACGCCTCTTTTACGCTAATTATTTTTGTTATATATTATATCTCTTTCATGCCACTAGTACCTTTTTGTTCTGGGCCATGCTTATATATCTGCTTGTTAATATGAAAAGTACACGGGCAAAGTACAGGACACCATGTGGGGGTCCAATTTAATCCGTATCATATCCATTACCATTATTTAAAATGGGCAAAGATAAAGGGCAAAGTACAGATCTAACACAACATCAATACAATACCACAATTGAACAAACATTACAAAGCACATCAAATTACCACATCAAGACAGTTAATTCAACACCTAAGTGGCAAATATTACCATCAAAAGTACATAACGTAATTCAACATCAAAAGTACAAGTTGGCTATCGAGGTCGGTAACTAATTATGACCACAAATGCAATTGCAAGTGAAATCATTTGAACTCTCCAACCACACACTAAAAAAAACAACACAATTAACACACAAAACACTAGCAGTAACCCAAAATCCAATTTCTTCTTTCTTTCTTCAACTTTCACTCATAATGCATCTCAAAGAGAAATAAACAAGGTTTATCCAACTACCCCGTAACACAACCACTTAACCCTTATCTCAAGATCTTAAATTGTAAATTTCTTCCCGATTTTCTCTCACAGGAAGTTCTTTACCTCCACCTAATAACAGATCTCCCCACACCAACACTTGATATCGGGACTCTCGCGCGGGGTCCCATCATAATTGTTGAATTCCTTTTTTAGTCATCAATTATTCAATTTATATTTCTTTTTCACTCAGTTTCTTTTCAATTTCAGTTAAGACATTAGATAAGACCTTTTTAATAAAGCCAAATTCCTCCAAGGAATAAGGTTGTTACTAATTTGCCCTCCAATTACTAAATTGAAGTCATAAAGTTAAGAATAACCCGAGATTGGGAAGCTCTTTAATGGGATAAATTAAATTTTAAATGTTAAAATCTAAGCCAGTGTACACCCTCGAAAGATAAAAGTACAGGTAAGACCAAACGACATAATAGTTTAGGGGCAAAGTGAAAATAAAGGCACAGGCTGGGGCAAACGGTAATTAGCCAACTTTTTAAAAAAACAACTTAATGTAAGGTTCAATATTTCGCTAAACACATCAATTTGTCATGTTGATTTTATGTAAAAAAACGCTTAAATTAAACATCCTCATAAGTAGCTCATCAATTCCCTCGCCTTTCCATGCTTACTAGGATGATTTCGATTGCGCTGTTAGGTTTTTTCGACTCGAACCGATAACATATCCCTTGATAATAAGTCAATATAAGTGGGCAATATTTGAAATTTGAAACGTATTCCTCCATGCATCTTCCCACACAGAATCAAATCAAATGAAAATGAGACCCCCCAAAGGCAGCACCAAAAGCACCACCACTAATCCTACCCCCATAAAAAAATTATCCCTCAGCGATTTCGAAATCGGCAAACCCCTCGGTAAGGGCAAATTCGGCCGCGTCTATCTAGCCCGTCAAGTCCAGGTCTGTCCCAAACACATTGTCCACTTTCAATTGTCCACTTTGATTTTCAATTGACAAAATTAACTAACTTCGTAATTAATTGTTAAGCTTAACTTTGCTTTGAATCCAAATTATTTTAATAATAGCTTAGCATTTGATATACTCCCTCCGTCTCGAAAGAATTGCCCAATTTCATTTTTGATTGTCAAAATTGATATACTTTGTAGTTTTAATTGTTACATGTAACTTTGATTTCAATCAAATTGTCTTATTAATAGTAAGAATACTTAAAATACTAGCATTTGATATGTTTGTCCCTTTATGAATTTTAAGTGGCTGGATTTTTAAATTTTGAACTCGAAATATTTTTGAATATCTTGGATTTTTTTTGGGGGAAAAGTTTTATCAAAATATAGTATTATCGACCTACTATGTAAGTTTGATTCAAATCTGAGTTATGTTTATAAATTAAGACCGTAAAGTTTGTTAACTGAAAATCAAATTGGACAATCTTGTAGGCATGGACGTAGTACAATCCTCGTACCATTATGGTATTTAAAAGTTCAATTTGATTTTGTAAAATTGAATGTTTCGATTTTTTAGATCGATTTTGATTTTACAGAGCAAGTATATAGTGGCGCTGAAGGTGATATTCAAGGAGCAGTTAGAGAGGTATAGGATGCACCACCAACTCCGCCGTGAAATGGAGATCCAAACTAGCCTTAACCATCCCAATGTTCTCCGTCTCTATGGCTGGTTCCATGACGATGAGCGTATCTTCCTTATATTGGAGTATGCTCATCGAGGAGAGCTTTACAAGGAGCTTCAAAAATATGGCCACCTCTCCGAAAAACGAGCTGCCACTGTAATATTTTATATTGTCTTGTTTTCGTAATGTCATCGTTTATATATGAATCGACCTTTCTTATGAATCCTGGGTTTGATTGTCTTCAGGTGTGTAATGGGAGGGGTGGGGCAGGATAGGTGAGTGGTTGAACTAGGAGTTTTATTTGAGGAAAAATTAAAAACTGTAGGGGAGCAGATGACATAATTTTTGAAAATTGAATAGTAGGATTTTTTTCTCTCAGAAAGTTAGGACCCCTTCGTTCCTTTACTGGGACTTGGGTGGGGGGTCGGAGAAAGAGAGAGAGAGATTGCAAAGATAATGTACTTGTATAAGAAAATTTAAAGAACCTGAATCTCTCATGGTTGTACGAAGTTCTGTCAAATCTGCAGTTTTTTCAATTTTCTGGATGATGTTGACCTCAGTATTTCTTTGGTAAATGTATCTTTTAAGATTCTTTATCCGGGTAGGTTATGTAGCTTGATAGAGTCTTCTAACAAATGGGGAGTTTGTTTTAGGGCTTGATATGATCAATCAGTTTCTACAAGCTACGCTTGTTTTCAATTTGATAGATTCTGTAATTATCTTGTATTTCTAGATTATGTCAATTGTTATATTCTCCCACTTTTTAACAACTGATTTTGCGTAGCAGTACATTGCTAGTCTATCACGGGCGTTGGCGTATTGTCATGAGAAGCATGTTATTCATAGAGATATCAAGCCTGAAAATTTGTTACTTGACCATGAGGTAATCTCGTAGGATTATCTTCTTATCATTTGTTTGTTATTTTTGTATTCGACTTGTTGATTGACTTGAAGAGAAGAAAATAAATGATAGCTTCTTTACATTTGTTTTATGAAAATCAAATGATCTTTCATGTTGAAGTTGATGCCATATTTCTTTTGCTCTAATCTGCTAAAAATGTTTTGTAAGATAGGGACTCTAGCAGAAAAAGATTATTAGACTATGGAGTATCATATATGCATCTCAAGAATATTTAATGCTCTTTTCACAAGGTAATTAGTAGGCTCCTCCCTCAGATTTTCTAGTCATGAATAAGGTCATGCACAAATCCAAACAACATATATCGAATATTCTGCCTTATCTAACTTGCTAAACTTGTTCCTTTTGTAACCTTTCTTGATCTTGAATCTTACTATTTTGATGTTTGAATTTCAGATGAATCATTACATTATTCTAAAATTTGTAGTTATTGCAAATGTCAAGTACAGAAATATTGATGGCATTGTACTATGCAACTGTAGGGTCGGCTGAAAATTGCTGACTTTGGTTGGTCTGTTCAATCAAGAAGTAAAAGACATACTATGTGTGGAACATTGGATTACCTTGCACCAGAAATGGTGGAGAACAAGGCTCATGACTATGCAGTCGACAACTGGACTCTGGGTATTCTTTGCTATGAGTTTCTGTATGGTGTTCCACCATTTGAGGCTGAGAGCCAAGGTGACACATTCAGAAGGTAACTTAAATGCTAATGCTAACTAGGATTTGTCACCACGGACATTTTTTATAATATTTCCTTCGTAGGATTATGAAGATCGACCTCAACTTCCCTCCCAGTCCTGTAATATCTGATTTGGCGAAAGATCTTATAAGCAAGGTACGTGTCTCGACCAGTATCTAGTGGGTTTCTAGACTTCTTAGCCAGTCCAGTTGTTAAACGCAAAGTGTATATATTCCTTCTAACTGGGGAAGTTTGAATAAATGCAGCTGCTAGTGAAGGATTCGTCGAAGAGGCTCTCACTCCAGAAGATCTTGGAGCATCCTTGGATAGTAACTAATGCTGATCCTAGTGGTACTTGTTAAAACTGACATGTCTGATCTGGATTGAGTCTCAAGAGATTGTTATTTTTAGGTCCTCAGTGTGAAATACCTAATATGCCTACTGGCTATATTCTATAGCTTGTAACACAGTTTGTAAATGAACATGAGCATATGATGAAACACTAATGTTGCAATTGCATTGGTATTTCATTTATGTAGCTGTGTAATTCCATTTCTTTTCTTCAGCTTAATTTCTTTTGGCGCCCTGAAGGCCTGAACCATCACCATCTTTTCAAATTGAACCTCATACCATCCGTCTTTATAGAGATAGTATGGGGTTCAGTTTCTTTTGGCATGATAGAATCGATATTTTACTTCCCTGTTTTATTTAAATGACTTATTTATAAAGCTAAATTAAGTCGTTTAAATAATCGATCCATCACTATCACTATTACCATGCTCAGTATGCAAGATAATCCAGAACTACATATTCTGGCAATATATTAGATAGATCAAATCTTTATATTTTGTACATCTGCCAAAGGAATGACATACTTTATAATTTCCAAAGTACTAGAACGCAACTCATAATATAAGCCTATTTACATACAACACAGAGAATTAGATCATCCATCATGCCTGTACATAAAACCATCCAAGAAACATCCCACTTGAGCTTGTTCATAGTTCATGCCATCTGTAAATTATGCGGCAGTTTGGCCATAATCGAGTGCACTTCTTAAGCTCGGCCTTACTCGCATTCTGATGTACTAATTGGCATATGCAGAGGAATCTCTAAAGCGCTCGCCTTTGTTATTCTTTGTCTGAAGTCTCTAGCCATCCCAACTGTGAGAACAGTAAAACAATGTAAAGGAAGATAACATTAACAAGGTGTATCTATGCTCATGGTTAACGTCTTAACGATATGCATCTACCTTCCACGCATACATTCCCAAAAATGCTATGGTATCTGCTGACCAAACTACTGCAAATGATTTCCAGAAGAATGGAATTAAAACATTCAGCAAGGGGACGAGTATAAAGAGATAGTTCAGAGCTTCCTTTTCACTCTTCGAGCAATCTCGAGCACGCAGTGATGGAATAGCTGTAACAGAACAATGCACCATTTAGGATTACTACACATGAGGATTTAAACAAGCCGAGTTGATGAAAGTCCTCGTGAGCTTATCACTGTGACATGGATTAACGTTCTATCATTTACTAAATAATCTCAAGAAGTTAAACTGAACTTGTTACCACTTACTGAACATCCAGATTGACCACATCCCCATTAACCTCCATATGTCTGGTTCATTCGAAGGGAATAACAGGTTAAAGGATAGAGCTCCACCTAGCAACATTGAAGCATAGGCTTGAACCTCAAAGACGGTGTACAACACGGTTCCGGGCACAGCAGGATTTTTGCTAGCAGTTGAGGCTCTGGGGGCAAAAGTTGCAGCAGTTTTTTGAACCACCTGATAGAATGAAGAAGAATATATACAGCAACAAGAGGAAATCTAAAAGCAACCCAGCGAAGCCTTGAGAAATATACTCAGTAGTTTTGTTGACACACAAGAAGAAAAACTAAAAATAAAGAAGTCAAGTAAATTTCCATTATAGCTTTACCTATATATCTAAAGAACACTGTATCAACAACAAGAACTACAACAACGAGTTTTCTAGTTAAAGTTCTTGTAACTTCTGGTATGTTTCTGAGCTTTACATCCTTCATCAATGTGAAATGTGGAGTTTCAAGACGACTAAGCACATATAAAATCAATGTGACAGTAATTTATCATTGTCGCGAACAGTTTGTGAAGTTAGCTGGATGTATCTCTAAAAATTGCATTCTTTGTCTGGCCATTATAAAACTACGAGGAGAG
Organism: Lithospermum erythrorhizon; assembly: GCA_019722365.1. Lineage (NCBI taxonomy): Eukaryota > Viridiplantae > Streptophyta > Magnoliopsida > Boraginales > Boraginaceae > Lithospermum > Lithospermum erythrorhizon. Next base: position 78,487 of record JADFUC010001221.1, on the reverse strand, counting down.
GCAGGACATTGAAGACGATCAATTCACAAATCTCAAAACGAGTTCATCCACTCCAAATCCTTCAATCAAACCAGTAAGCACTACCTCTTCACTCTCATCTGTGAGAAGCTCCATGTCTCAAATACATTTCTTCTCCCTTCTGTATGTGACTTAAGTTATCAAATACTAGACATCTTCCTATTAACTCCATCAATTACCTCTTGTACAGGTTGATTGAAACAAATATGTATAAAATAAGTACATAACTAACTTCTAAATGTATTGAAAAAGTAGTACAACACTAACGCTTTAGACGACTAACAAACCAAATTGTATGGCATCTAACATTCCATCATAAGTATATACAGCAACAAAATAGGTAACGTAAGTCAAAATTAATTCGGCAACACAATTTGAGATTAATAAATAATACACTAGTCTGTTTATGCTAAAAAGGGCTCAGTACACTACCTATGCTTAATATTATTATGAAGTACGTAGCAGATAGTAGTTCCCACTTCATCTTGAAACGATTTGGAAACAACATTCTTGTTATCATATGTAAGGTTGCGTACAATCCGACCCCCCTTACCATCTTAGGTGGAGAGGCATTAGGAGTTAATGTTGTGATTATTGAACATTCTTACTAGTACTTTCTATATAATGTTCAATACAAACACGAGGTTTCATGTCTGAGTTGACAAGTACCAGAAAACGTGACATTTCATAAACAACTAGTATTAGTCTAGTAGTCACGGTGTATTACTAGTAAGGAATATGATTTGCAAAGACGAGGTTTCATGTTCGAGTCGACAAGTACCGAAAAACATGACATTTCATGACTATAACAGAAACTGAGACAATCTCAAATTAACCAACCAACCTTTTTAAGGTCTTTATCTAATGCAGTAGTAGAGGTAGCTTTGGATTCTTGATCTTCTTCACTCTGCTGCTTAACATTAGTTTGATCATCTTGGTCTCCATCCTTTTCATTTCTGACGTTGGATTCATGCAAAGTTTCAGTAGAATTCAGCTCATTTAACCTTGCACAAGCTCTACTAAAGCTTCTATACTTATCACAACTGAATAAAATATTATGAATATTTTTATTGAAAGATGAAGCAGAAACAAATGAGGAATAATAGGAAGAAGGGGGTGAAATTTGAAGCTTCAAAAAGTGGGAAGTGCAAAGAGATGGTTGCATTAGAAGAGTGGCCATGGCTAAAGTGGCAACTCCAAAATGTGATAAGGCAAAGATGATTTAGAAAAGAAAAGGCTAGGATTTGATTATAATTTTGAGTAAATTACATATAAGCCCCTTATGCAATTATTTATTTTATTCCAACCTTCCCAAAAGGATTTCCAATTTACTCATTCCATCCCTAAAAGATTATCCATTTTGACTATTCCATCCCTAAAAAATTATCCATTTTGACTTTTCATTATTAAAGATTAACAAACTTTACAATCTTTATTTCAATTTACTTATTTCCATCTCTAAAAGATTGTCCATTTTGACTTTTTATTATCAAAGATTAGCAAATTTTACAATCTTTGACATTTCAAACTTTGATTGAATCGTCAATAAGAATGGCCACTCAAACAACAATGAAGCAACAATAACTGCTCGAATAATCAAAGCCAACTTTGGAAAAAAAGAGAGAATAAAGATGACTACTTTGCAGAGACGTAGTTGGGGATAGATGTGACTAAGTATTCAAAGGCTTAGGAGGTTGTTGAGGGATATATAGTTACTTAGCAAGATACGTTGGAGATTAGAAGATAGAGACGGATTAAGAGCATGAGTGAAACTAGGAGACCTTATAAAAACAATCGCATGCTTCAATATTATTGGCCTATTTTTCCCATTTCCATTTTTATCAAACTTTTTCTAAAATAAAACACCAAATTTCATGATTCTCTTTATCCTCTACTCTATTTTACACTTCTATTTAACGTCTTATTTTTAGATTTTTTTTTAACCACACCACTTTACCCAATCATCTTTCTAACATTATCTCCTACTAACACCAATTCAAAATATTTGTCAGTTTTGCTTTTAAATACCAAATTTTATATTTTTCATCTTTTAATGGTCAAAATTATTAACAGTTAAATATTTATCCCGAAAAACATAATAAATGACAATTATTATGAATTAGATATAATAGTATATACTGATATAAAAATGATTTGATAAGGGAACATGCTTGCGAGATTGAACAAATGGTCATTAAATAGAAGTGTATCAAGTGTCGCATAAAAGTGTTATAGAGGATCTGAAATCCGAAATTTGTCTAAACAAAAGTGTTACAGAAGATCCCAAACCTTAAATTTGTCTAACTTACCTTCAACTTTTATTAGTTATCACCCTGGACTATGTTTTTTGTTTAAAAGTACTTATGGTTTTTAAATTCTAATGCAATATTTGGGTAAAATTTGCATCTTTATCATCTATTTAATAGTCATAGTAATTAATGTAATATTTGGATATGGAGTATCATTTAGGCCCGGACATATGTGTAGAACTCCACTAACTTTTAATTTGTGTGCAAATGAATAATGATAAATAAAAAAATAGTAGTAATTACTTATAGGCTAATTAATTAGATTACAGTAATCTTGAAGTTCATATATATCAATAAAATTGAAGTTCATCTTCAAATAATAAATAATACTCGTGTTAAAAATATGATACATATAAAAAATTCTATTAAAAGAAAATACTTATTGTAATCTAATCAAATTTATCTCATTAAATATCTGTCTTCAAATTTCTAATGTGTTCGATCATTGTACATACTCAACAAAGAGTATTCCTTCAACCACTTACTTGAAAAGTATGAATCTGGGATTCATTATATATATAAAGTATGTCTCAAATGAATGAAGAAATCGAAGAACAAATTTCAATTTCAACGAAAAGAAAAAACAATATTACACACAATGTATAAAAAAACTAAAAATAAATAAATATGAAAAATATAAGAATAACTATCGAAATCATTTTTAACTATCGAAATCATTGTTATCATAATTTATTATAAAGAGCGTAGTTAGGTGTGAGCCCTGGCGGATTAGTCATCTTTTCGTTTTTATCGCAGCGTGACTTCATGATTTTTTGTTTTTAAAAAAAAAAAAATTTTTTGTTTTTTAAAACTCGATAAATTAATACTCGATTATTTAATAAACTCTTTAAGATAATATTTTTGGCGAGTCTCGACTCGCGGATAAGTGCTAAATTAATAATTCGTGTTTTTTTAGTTCATTGCCATTTTTTGTTTTATTTTTTATTTTTTTGTTGTTTTTTTTTCCTTTTTTTTAAACTCGATAAATTAATACTCGATTATTTAATAAATTCTATAAGATAATATTTTTTAGTAGAGTCACCGACTCGGGGATAGGAGTGCTAAAATAATAGTCGTGTTTTTAGTTCATTTTTATTTTTTTATTTGCAATTATCAGCTACTTGTAGAAGGCTCGATAAATTATCTTTAGATTCTTTAATAAACTATCTAAGATAATATTTTAGGCTAGTCTCGAATCGGGGATAGGGTGCATTAGTATTTTTTTTCGTTCCTTTTTGTCAATTATCAACTACTGTAAAAACTCAATAAATTAATACTTGATTTTTTTAATAAACTTTATAAAATAATATTTTTGGCCAGTCCTGACTCGGGAATAGGGTGCTTGATTTTTTTAACAATCATTATCTACAATAGAAGCTAGATAAATTAATAGTCGAGTATTTAATAAACTCTCTAATATAATATTTTTGGCCGGTCCCGACTCGGGGATAGGGTGCTTGGGTTTTTTTTTACAATTATCATCTATAATAGAAGCTCGATAAATTAATAGTTGATTATTTAATAAACTCTCTAAGATAATATTTTTCGGCGGTCATTTCGGGATAGGAGTCTTGGTTTTTTACGATTATAAATGATAGAAGCTTGATAAATTAATAGTTGATTATTTAATAAACTCTTTAAGATAATATTTTTGGCTGGTCTCGACTCGAGGATAGGGTGCTAAATTAATAATTCGTGTTTTTTTCCGTTCATTTTCCATTTTTTTATTGCAATTATCAACTACTGTAGAAGCTCGATAAATTAATACTCGATTCTTTAATAAACTCTCTAAGATAATATTTTGACAGTCCGACTTCGGGGAATAGGGTGCTTAAGGTTTTTACAATTATCGTCTCTGATAGAAACTCCATTGATAAAAGTCAAGTATTTAATAAACTCTCTAATATAATAATTTTTACTGGTCCCAACTTGGGGATAGGGTGTTAAATTAATAATTCGTGTTTTTTTCCATTCCTTTTTCATTTTTTTATTTGCAATTATCAACTACTGTAGAAACTCGATAAATTAATACTCGATTATTTAATAAAGCTACTACAGATAATATTTTTTGGCGGTCATTTCGGGATAAGTGCTAAGATAATATTTTAAGCTTTGTAACGGCTTGGAGATAAGTCTTAAATTAATAATTAAATGCTTTTTTTCGTTCATTTTTCATTTTTTTACGGACGGTCATATGTGACTATCCTTTTTAATTCTGTTTTTCATTATTTTCTGTATTTGTCACATCGACTATTCTTTTTTGTTCCTTGTTCATTTTTTTTCAATTATGAACTACAGTAGAAACTCGATAAATTAATACTCGGGGATAGGGTGCTAAATTAATAATTCGCTAAAAATATGAGATAATACATTTTTTATAATCTATAGACCCTATATAAAATATAAATTAATAATTCATATATAATACTCCGTAATTTTTTCCGCTTTTTGGGTTTTTTTGTTTTTTGAAATGATCATTTTCGCAATTATCAACTGTAGTAGAAACTCGATAAATTAATACTCGATTATTTAATAAACTCTCTAAGATAATATTTTCGGCTCGTCCCAACTCGGGAATAGGGTGCTAAATTAATAATTTGTATTTTTCTCGTTTCTTTTTCATTTATTTTTTTCTTTTTAATATAATACATTTTTTATAATTTCTATAGACTCCATATAAAATATATAAATTAATAATTCTTTATATACTACATATTACGAAAAGATTTATGAAGGTTTCTTGACAAATGACTTCGGTGTCTTTTGTTATTTATTGAAATCGATTTAAATCTGTCTACAATTTTTAACACATCGTTGTAAGAACTTAAATTGTTGTCGCGTTAATAAGGTAAGAGAGATTGAGCGATTAACTCAATGGGCTCTTCATTTGATATACGTCACGTGTATTGTCTGATAATTAAGGGAAGTTTAAAAATTGTTTTGTAAATTGAGTATTTCAGCATAACTTAACAAAATATTAATTAATAATGTAGCAGCTATTTGAAACTAATTTTGATTGATTGTGAATCTTTTGATGATATAATAATAACGATTAGTCCAGTATTAGTTAGTCTAAGTATTTGAATTCATTTAGTTTTTTGTAAGACTATTTTATTTTATTTAAAATTCTTCCTCGTTAATATGAAAGTGAATTTAGTAGGATATTTAAATTTCATGATAGAATTGCAAAATTCGTTACATATGTTACAAAAGAGTTACAAATCTTTAGATTATTAGCTTTGATGGATGGATTAATATATGAAAATTATGATAAAAAGAGTTTGAAAGGTCATATATACTTTTTATAAATAGCGTCACTGTCTTCGTCAATAGTATGCATAAGCAAGCAAATATATTAATAGCTGTAACTAAAGGGTTTATAGTCAAAGAGAAGCAACTACCGATTGGAAGGAGAGCAGTGATTCCAATCTTTTCAGAAGCGATAATCTAAAGCGTTAATGAAGCTGGAGGTATGTCGTAATCACGATTATGTATTGGTGCGTATATGTGATGTCGTATGAGTGAATTTTGGGATTATGTTGTGTTTAAATAATCATCTAACATGTGGTATCAGAGCCTAGGATTGTGAATGCATGATTATCTATATAAATATGTTAAGAATGATATATCGATCCATTTTTTTTTGCCCATGAATGTATTTTGTTTCCGCTTTATTTTGGCACTATTATGCTTCTTTGATACTGGAGGAAGGGTTGGAGAATTATGAGTCTAAAAAGCTTGTGAGTCCTTTGGTATCTGTATATATATATATATATATATATATATATATATATATATATATATACTTTATATATATATATATATATATATTATTTCTTTTAGGGCTGGATCCTTAATAATGGTTGATTATTAAACATCTAACATGATGCATTTTAAAACAAATATAAATAGTTGTGATTTACTGTAGCCACTCTTCTGCCTTTCCTTTAATCATAATTTTCTTGCCAATGAGGTTAAGCGATCATTTGGTTGATTCTACTTGATCATAAGCGAGAAAATACGATTAATTTATGCAGCGCAAAATACAAACTAAAATTGAATAACACGTACTAATTTATAGCACAATCGAATCTTATAAGATATACGGTTAAAGATAAACCCCGCTGAGCAAAAGCGTTATGTAAATGTTTCATAAGTTCTTCCTGAGGAAAGTAAGAAATAATGCTTAGCATTTCAAATGAAGTATAATTATTTTATTAGTTAAGCCTTTGCATGGAAGGCAGTATTTTCAACTAATAAATAATTATGTCCATCTGGGGTTTACTTGGTGTGGGATTACATATAAGATGTAGCTCGGCTTCATTCCTTTGATTTGCAAGATATGCCCGTAGAAGCTTTTTATTAAGTGAATGTTAGATCACATTCTCAGTCAGGTGACAAATCATGATGACAAAAGTGAATGTACTAGCATGTTTATAGTACTAGTCGTGTTTATATTTTAACATCTTATGTAAATAATCCATAATTAGTCAAATATTTGAATTAATTTTGACCACAGACAAATAATATTCATTTATTTGAATAATACTTAAGAAATTAATTCAATTAATACATCAACTATAATTTTGGATCTATGATATCAAATGACATTATGTATATAATTTTAGGTCACTACCCAGAGGAGTACCTTTAATTATGTTGTTTATATATCAAAATTATTATATGTGTTATTTTAAGCCTAAATCCTTTTTATACCAAAGTATTCACAATTAATCTCACGGCCCAGGCACTGCCTCGATGGTGCGTCGTTTATCGAGCTCAATGGAACCAGCATCTCAGAATGGAAGAGCAAGTTGAGTTTTCCTTGGGGCTACTTGAATTGGACATGACTCTTCGTTCTGAACAACTGCTCGACTTCTTGAAGAAAGTACCACGAGGATATGAAAGCATACATTACGATTAGAATAGGCTAAGCATTATGTTTATGCGAACGTTGATCCAATACGGCAATGAAACCTCCCACTTCCCGAGCAAAGAGTGCAAAGTATTTGCGAGCCGGCCGAAGGTCAGTCTGAAGGCTATTTGAAAAATCCACTGGCACAGGGAAACTTGTGACGGAGATCTTGTAGCCAGAAGTTCGATAGTTCTCATTTCAGTAGTATTTCATGTCATCGAAATGATTGACCTTCTTTGTCAAACTTACGAGTTGGGCTTGACTATGGATGATGCTTTCTGGTCAGTTCATCTTGACTGGCTTACATCCCATTCACGAACCATTCAAATTCGTTATATGGCTATTAAGGAAAAGTGGAGTCTTAATGATTGACTAACAAATTAGTTCAAGAGGAGTCTGAGCAAGACCCTTGAGTTTTTAAAGTTGCTCATTTTCACTCAGGATTTTGGAAAAGCTAGTGGGAAAAAAGAATTTCTCGACCCGTAAGCGTGTGGCGCCCCAAATCGAGATGATGTTTGGTTCGTCGCTGAAGAAGAAAGCGGAAGTTTGCGAGTGCATGAAACTGGACATTTCCGAGCTGACTTGTGTTAAGTGTAAAGAATGGTTTGAAAGAAAGGTAACCCCCATGGGTTTCTTAAGTCATTCGAATCAACTTTTCTTGATGTTCCTTCTACTTGGTAGTTGATCTTTGGTGCTAATGTTAAATGTTTCGAAGATTCTATGCGAGGGATTAAATTGCGATCCCGAACCATAAACCCAAGTGAGGATTTCATTTTCATGGGAAATAAATACAAAGCTCCGGTTGAAGCTATTGGCACTTTTCGTCTTTCTTTAGCAAGTGGTTATCAGTTTGACTTATGTCAAACTCTTTATGTATCGAATCTATTAAGTAATTTGATTTCTGTAAGCATGCTTGATAAGTTTGGATACTCATTTGAATTTGGCAATGGAAATTTCAGTTTGTTTAAAAATTCTATACTTATTGGTTCTGGAATTTTAATTGATGGACTTTATAAAATTCATCTCAAACCTCAAGATGCTGAACTCCATGTCACCTTGCATAACAATGAAACAAAGAAGTCATCTATAAAAGACTCATACTTAGGCGCATAAAGACTAGGTCATATATCTAGTGAAAGAATCAAACGATTAGTAAAGGATGGTGTCCTCCCGGACATTGATTTTACTAACATTTCATGTGTTGATTGTATTAAAGGAAAAACTACAAAAAATACAAAGAAATGGGCCACGAAAGTACTGGCTTCTTGAAATAGCTACATCTACGGATGTTGTGGACCTTTTGGCGTTCGATTTTGGAAGCGAAAAATACTTCAAAACTTATCGATGATTATTCCATTATTGTTATCTTTATCTATTGTATGAAAAATCTTAGTCGATGGATGTTGTACAAATATTCGTTCTTGAAGTCGAAAGACAATTAGAAAGAAAGTGAAGATCATTGGAATTGAGACGAGAGGTGGTGAATTTTATGGAAGGTATGATGAAGCAGGGACAACGTCTAGGCATTTCTTAAACTCCTCCAAAAACTTGGGATCGTTGCTCGATACACAATGCACGGATCTCATGGCGTATGGTGAAAGTAAATGTCGGCACATATATGGAAATGGTTAGATCCGTGATGAGTCATGCCGAACTTACGTATCCTTGTGGATGGATCATTCACGAATAGTTGTTTATATCTTAAATATTGTTCAGTAAAGATTAGATCTAAGACTCCTTCGAGCTTTGGAAGGATGGAAACCTAGTTTAAGACATCTTCAAATTTGAGGTGTTTGAAGCTAGAATTACAATCCATGAAAAGAAATTAGATTTCTGTTGTCGATTAAGTTCTTTTGTGGTTATCGACAAATCGAAGGATATAAGTTTTATTGTCTAACCATTAAATACGGCGAGAATTATTTGAAACGAAAATGCGGATTCTATGATAATGGTGAAATCGGTGGGAGTAAACGACAAGTAGCCGTTCGAAATAAGGGCACTGTTCCTTTACCTATTTCGAGAGAAGCGGGAAGCTACTTTCGTTGATGAACACGTTCACGATGAGAAAATCCCATAAATGATCACAGCATACATAATGAGATTATCTCGTCGGAATGTTCTTGAGCCTTGCTTAGGAACCCGACATTAAGAGCGATCTCGAAAGCTTGATCTGTATTCACATTGATTACTTGCTTTATCTAATAGAATCCAGAAGGGACTAAGGATCGATTTCTTATTCACAAGCCATAGACCAATGTTAATTCTAATAAATGGTTTGATCTTGAAAGGATGAATTAAAATCTATGGAAAATAATCAAATGTAGAACTTCGTTCAATTGCCTCGAGCCAGCGATCGATTTGTAAATGGGTTTGAAATAAGCATTGACTTTCCCAATGGAAAAATTGAGCGATATAAAGCGGACTTGTTTTTCAAAGGTTTTCATCAGAAAGAAGGCATCGACTATTATGAGACTTTCGCTCCTGTTTCTAGGAAAGATTCTCTTAGAATTATCACAGCATTAGTAGCTCATTATGATCTCGAGTTGCATCAAATGGATGTGAAAACTGCCTTTCTAAATGGAGACTTGGAAGAAGAAGTCTACATGCAAATCGACACAGAAAGCCATGGCGAAGGGCAGAAGACATGGTCTGAGCTTAATAAATCAATTTATGGAGCTCGAAACAAACTTCAGAGCAATGGTATCCCAAATTTCCATGAAATGCATTCTTTGGTTTCGGTTTTCAATGAAAATATAGTTGACCACTTGTATATACCGAAGTTGATTGGGAGGCAGGGTTATATTTTTGGTTTTGTATGTTGATGACAATTTATTGGCTAGTAGTGACCTCGGGTTGTGCATTGAAACTAAGAATTATCTCCCAAAGAACTTTGATATGAAAGATATAGGTGAGGCTTCATGTGATCGGATAAATATTACATGATAGATCAGAGACTCCCAAGATTATCTCGAAAGCATATATTAATGAAAGTCCTTGAGAGGTCGGCATGATATGGTAATTCCTCCGGTCCGTTCCCTTTGCATAAAGGAGACAAACTTGTGGCGTGTCCGCGGAACTCTATGGGCGAGAAGAAATGGCAAAATATCCTTATCATCTTACCAACTTTGTAGGGAGTTTGATGTGATACCAGTGCAATGCGGGCGACATTAGCCATGTTGTTGGTTTATTGGGTAGATTTCAAAGCAACCCGAGGATCGCGCCTTAGAAAATTTGCAAAGTATTGAGATCTGCTCGAGGAACAAAGAATTATATCTTTCGCTTTTGCTCGGAAATCAAGTCGCGCGCGGTGATTGGTTATTCGATTGAATCTTCTTGGATGTCCGGTATTTCGTTTTTGTACTCTTGGCTATGTATATCTCTTATGTGGAGGTGCAATATCCCGGAGAAGCCAAAAATATGAGATGCTTTTCGGGTCACGCAGTGGTGATGCGTGGCATGTTACGAGGCTTATTCGGGAAACGTGGGCTGCGTAATTTTTGTCTCACAGTTTGGCGCTTTAAATTTCATCTACGGCGAGCCGTTAAATGTCTTTTGTGACAATAAAGGCATGACTTCTTTGTGAAGTATGATAGGATAACTAAGGGTTCAAAAAACATGGACTTCAAATACCTATTATTGAAACAAGATATTAAAATGAAGAAAATTATTGTTGAATCGATAAATACACACTTACAAGTGGCTGATATTTTTAAAGAATTTGCCTCGAACGCTTTTCGAGGGGACATCTCTTTTGCGAAAGTATAGTGCTGTTGATAGTTCACAATTATCGTATATCTTACCGTTTATCTTTGTACTCATATATAACAATTATTGAGCTCTTAATAAATTTTAACATCTGTCATTTCTGTTTTATGTTATGTATACCTAGTCTTTTATTGCGGTCGGTCGGGATCGGTTTTCACCGGATCGGGCCGGACGAAACGATTCAGTCACAGGAATCGGACGGACGGATCGATCCCGAGCCGGTCGGGTTTGGTCATCGGAACGGTCGGTTCAGATATCTGGATCCAGGTAATTATCCAGATATCCGATATCCGGTTAAGATATCCGAAACTTCGGATCAGATAGTATCCGAAAATACAAAAATAACGATTAGAAAATAAAAAAATTAAACCTAATGCAAAAAATCGAAAATGCATAAATCAAACTTCGTTTCACATGAATTAAACTCATTTTACACACAAAAAAATAACAATTCGAAAATACAAAAAAAATAACAATTGAAAAAATAACAATTATTTGCTTTTTGACTTGATTTGAGTAATAGGTTTTTATTTTTTTTATTTTTTTAAATTAGGATCGGATCCGGTTTCGAACCGCGGTGCGGATCGGTTTGGATCACAGGTCAGGATCGCATTTCGGATCTGGGATCGAATCTTGAATCCGGACGGATCGGTCCATTCGGATGGACTTTCGGACGAATCGTCGGGCGGTTCTCGAATCGCCCGTCATGACGATACTATGTATACGATGTTTAATTGAATGATAACGAAATAGTCTTTTCGAAGACGTGCGTGACCATTATATTCTTTCTTATTCTGATGCAGCTATACCAAGTTATCAATGTTGTGGTACATGGAAGTAAGCGTGTCGCTGTAATAGCTTATGCGCTGGCGCCATGACTTTCATTATGACTTGATTAGTCAAGAAACACTTATAGTAATGATATCGATTTCTGCATATCACGCGTGACTTTATGTTTTAATATAAAATTATAATAGATCCTTATTGGCCAAAGTGGGAGAATGTAAAGACTATTTTATTTTATTTAAAATTCTTCCTAAAATTATTATGGTCATTAGTAGGACTTTAAATTTCATATTAAAATTGCAAATTCATTACATATGTTACAAAGGTTACGAAAATCTTTACATTATTAGCTTTGATGGATAGTTAATATGAAAACTATGATGAAGAGTTTGAAAGGTCACTCCTTACACTGCACATAAATAGCGTCCAAGTGCAAAGTAATAGTATGCATGAAAAAATATATTAAACCACATAACTAAAAGAGGTTTATAGAAGCGAAAGAGGGAGAAACAACTACTACTCAATTGAAGGGCTTTGGTGATTCCCGATCTTTCCGTGATAATCTACCAACGTTACAATGAGTGGATGTATGTAAATGATCGATTATGTATTAGTTAAATATATGTGATAATCGTGTAATTGAAGATTTTGGAATTATGTTGTGTTTAAATAATGCATTATGAGTTTATCCTAGAAAATGATCCAGAAGAGTCTTGAGAACGAAGATGAATTTTTTTTTTTTTGAGAAAATATTTAAATTTCTCTGGTCCTGAGCCTATCCCTTTTGTCAAATCAAATGCCAAATACTAGGTAGAGGTGGCAAATGTATTGGCCTGGTTGTACTGTCCGGAGGCCCAAGCCTTTAGTCCGGTTCATGTTCGGGCCTAAGTCATCAGGCCCACGAAAGGCCTTAAGAACTGGATCTGGCCCATTTAGAGCCCATCCAATATTGGTGGGTATTCGATCCGAATTCGGTTTTAGGCCCTTTAACAAACAAAGGGTCGTTAAGTATGTGCAGGCGCCCGCTTCTGACTTTGTTCAAAATTTGCTTGTGTTGACTGTTGAGAGTTGAATCAAGATTTTCATTGTGGAAGTGCTAACCTTTAATAATATATGAATGCAAGTCTAAGGTACATTAATATATACTTTCTTTAAATAATAAAAGTTGTTTAGAGTGAAATAATATACGGAGTATATATTATTTTATATTGTGGCAAACTACTTCCTCCATTTCAAAAAGATTGGGAGTTTTTACCAAAATAAAATTTCTACAATGATTCCTAGTTTGATCAATTTGAGTGTACGGAAAAGAATGAAAATAAGGTTTAAGATACAAAGTTTAAATTTCTTTAATCTTTATGTCAGGTCAAAACCTTCCTATCAATTAGAGATAAAAGGAGTATCTTTTAACTAGTCATTTATGTACAGTGTAGTCTAAGTCTATGCAAACTTTTTTATATTTTTTATGATATATTTTTCTTAAAGTTGAAGTTATATATTCACATAATGCTTGTATTTGATTCAAAATTAAATTTAAAGAAAAATTATTGGATGATTTTTATATACAAAACAAACACTTATGTACAAAACATGGCTGAATTTAGATCTCAGTAAAACTAATCATTCTATTTGATAGTCCAACAGGATTTTGCATTATCCACTGGAAATATATGTATTGCAGCAGCGTTGGATTCATTCATGAATTATAGAAACTTTGAGTTCATTCATAAAAAGTTTTCTTTCAAAGTACAAAATAATTTACACAAAGCTTACAATGATGCCCCTAACATAATAATAAAACACAAATATAGTACAAATATACCTCTGACTATTTGGTATAGGACTTGATGTTTACAATTCAAGTAGATCAATGGGACCTGATGCAAATCTAAACAAACAATTCAACCTCACTTGGATATTTGCAGCTGAACGGAATTTTACATAGTTGTGAGATTTCATTGGTGTGACTTCATCGATATTGAATCAGCAAAAGGGTGGGGTGGGGAATTGGAGTTACAGGGTTTCCTTGGGTGGGGTGGGGGTTGGAGGTAGGGTGGAGAAGAAAGGGGGTAAAATTAAAAATTATGTAATATTTTAATTATTATAAAAAGTTCTCACATGTTAAAATTATTTTAAAATGTGCCTCACAAATCTAATAATGGTGTAATTCATTTTTTGTCCTCGTATTAAATGAATTTATGTATATTTTAATGTAAAAAATGAGATTTATGGGGCATTTCAAAAAAGAAATGAAATGTACAAGAGGCAACCAAACAAAAGAAAACTAGTTCGAGAACGAAAGAGCGGAGTAGTTCGTGAATAGTATAAGAAAATAAGTCAATAGTTCAAAGGCGGCCGACCCGATTAGCCTACTAAATACGGTGTAGCACAATAATTTAGGATCATATTTGGTAACTTAGAGCAATTGCATGAGATATCCTAAAAGTGTTCCTATGTCTATATCAAGAATAGAGGATTAAAAAACTAGCAAATTTGATAAAATATCAGATATTATTGCATTTGTAAGGGGAAAAAATGGTGGCGTATTGCGCCGGCCGAAGTCGCCGTTGCTGTCATCGGTCGGCGAGCAGCATGAGAGGGCTGCAGGTCTTCTTCAACTTCCGACCGTTTTCAGTGACGACACATAAAGCCCAACCCGGGGTATGCCTCGGAAAAGTCTCCGTCTGAGATTGGAAACGAAGTAGGAGGCCGGGTGCATCAGCGCCTATAGGGAAAAAATATGACAACGATATGTGAGCATTTGTCGGTATTTGTGGATATCTTTGTTATGGCGATGTTACTTTTAAACCGGTGGTGACAACCGATAGCCTATGAATATTGTATGCTTCGGTGTTGAAATGTGTCAGAATGCAGATGATGATTTAAATAGGTGCGTCAAGCGATATTTAAATGTGTCGTCCGGCGATAATAAATATGTCCTTTGGTTGTAAATCCATTGAGTGTAAATATGTCGGCGGTGATATGTAAATGTGTCGTCAAACATGTGTAAAATAATATGTGAGTGATATGTAAATGTGTCGTCGTATGTGTAAATATGTCGCCGGTGATATGTAAATGTGTCGTCCGGTGTAAATATGTCCCGGTGATATGTAAATGGAGTCATCATTGTGTGTAAATATGTCCCGGTGATATGTAAATGTGTCATCCGACTATGTGTAAATATATCGCCCGGTGATATGTAAATGTGTCATCCGGCTATGTGTAAATATGTCGCCCGGTGATATATAAGCGTGTCGTCAAACGTATTAATAAATATATCTCCGTTGATATGTAAATGTGTCATCCCATTATGTGTAAATATGTCGCGGTGATATGTAAATGTCTCCCATTTACAATGTGTAAATATGTCACCGGTTGTGTCTGACGTATTAATAAATATTGGGATGGTATAGAACTTAGGCTAGCTTTGGGAGAGAAAGGAAGAAGGTGTCTACTTTGGTTAAGTGGTGAAAATAATATTTGGTAAGCTTTTTAATATATATACATATATATAAAGTTTTTAATTCTTTCCTTAATTGATCCCTTTTCCTAGTGAAGTTGGGACTCTATATATCGAATAGGTAGAGAGATGAAAAGCTTTCTGGTGTCGATATGGGGCGGTGTCGATTTCTCTGAAGTCATCCCAGATGAAGAAAGTTAGTGGTTTTCCGTTATGTGGTATGTTAGAGTTTGGCCAACACCATAATCCATGGCTTTTCACTCCCCGTATTCTACCATTTTAGACTCGTATACGATCCGTTCGAAAGTCTGACAAGGAATTATCATACTTTGATATCCACAAACTACATAACAGTTAAATGAAATCATTGAATAGTTACGCGTAGGGACATGTTGAATGTCACTCCTCACCGATAATGTTGACCCGATTATTCCTTAGCAATCCCACTTTTGGCTTGGGGTGTGAGCTCTGCTTCACGGCGTAAGGCACATACTTAAGAGTGGTGATCGAATATTCCCTTTCTTAGAACATCTGTTCACGGTGTATGAAGAGCGTCTCGTTTCTTTGGACATACGTGCATTTAGAATATGTTGATGTAGCAAGGCATAAAGCCTTTAGTTGGACACTCGTCCTTTGGAATATCCGTTCAGCGTATAGAGAGACATTCCCCGTTGTTTGGACATCGTCCTTTGGGCGTTCGTTCGATTATGTAGAGAATAACCTTCGCTTCGTTGGACATGCATCCTTTGGAGCATCGTTCGGTATATAGAGGCATTCGCTAGGTGGACATCACGTCCTTTGGAACATTCATTGATATATAGAGGCATACGCCTTCGTTGGGCAATACATCGTTTGGGTGATGGATTCGATATATATGAAGCATTCTGCCTTTTCGTTGGACATGCGTCGCGCTTTGGGTTTATACGTTAGGTTATAGAGGCATTCGCCTTTCGTTGGACATCGTGCTTTACGGAGACATTCGTTCGATATATAGAGGCATCGCTTGGACATGCATCCTTTGGAACATAAGTTCGGTATATAAGAGGCATTAAGCCTTTCATTGGACATACGTGCTTTGGAACATTAGTTAAATATATAGATACATAAACTTAGATTTGGACATAAGTCGCACAGAACTTATACGTTCGGTATATAAAGATATACTTTATGGGGCATCGTCCGTTTGAACATAAATGCAGTATGAGGGAGGCGTTACTTTATTATGGGACATACGTCCTTTTGAACATACGTACAATATATAGAGGCATACGCCTTTGTTGGACATACGTCCTTGAGAACATTCGTTCAGTATATAGAGGCATCCGCCTTTGTTGGACATCGTCCTTTGAGCATTCGTTACGTATATAGAGGTATCCGCCTTTTTGTTGGACATAAATCGCTTTGAACATTCATTACGTATATAGAGGCATCCGTCTTTTTGTTGGACATCGTCCTTTGGTAATCTTTCAATGAGACATCGCCCCTTGAGATGTATAATCACATGAGTGTCAAATACTTTTGAGTCTTTGCAGACGTCGCCCTCGTAGAACGATGTTCTATTAGAGTATTTAATATCCGTTTGTCTGGAGTCGGTGGCTTATTCATTAGTGTCTACCGATCGAAATATGACAAATACATAGATATTTTATTGCCAAATGAAATATTTGGTGCTTAATGAAGAAACCTCTTGATATTCACAGAATTCTAGTGAAATTCATGGTTAATTTGCTAAAAATAAAGTTTGGGGGTCAAAAATCTAATTTTCATAGATTTCTTCTGAAACCATTTTAAGGGGGTCAAATATGAGGTCTTAAGCGTGTAAAGGCTGATATAGGAGAAGCTTAAAAATATTTAAATCATGAAAATAGTTGAATTCGAACGTTTTATTATACTTAGTTTTACTCTTTCCGTTTAGGACTCCGTTTAGCTTGTTTTAATGAGTTTTAAATATATTTTCTTCTTCGCTTTCCTCTGTATTCGGAGTTTCTCGCTTTTGATATACGAGAAAACTCATAAAATCTACAAAATAATAATAATCGTCTTGCTTCCTTGATGCTTTCATCGATCTTTCCTTGATAAGCATGCGAGAGTCTTGAAAACTACTAGCGTCGAAAAAGGTAAATAATTGATTTTAATTTTCGGCGATGCCTTTTTGAATTTTTCGGTAAGTATTTTTTAATTTATAGAGTTAAAACTTTTTTTTCAAAATCTTCTAAAAATATTTTTAATCGACTTCTGTTAAAATAGCATCGACTTTTTGAGTGATTCGACACAAAATGCAGTCAATTTTTTTTTTTTTTTTGAATTTGTTTTTCTTGAATTTTTTTGAGCCGCTGGAATTTATGTAATTTTCATATTTTCAGGGCGTATTTTTTTGTAAAATCTGCCAAAATGGCTTTTGCTTTTATTTGATTTTTACACGTAAAGCGATCGATTTTTCTCACAAGTCTTTGCTAATTTCGTTTATTTTTCTTATTTCTTCTTTGACCTTTTGTTTTCCTTGTTGAATGCGGTATGGATAACGGCGAGAATTCGTAGTAAACAGTTTAGGTCGTTGGAGACAGTTGTATTGAGGAGATGCAAAGTCGGATAATAAGAGGGGTGAAGTGCAGCGTCAGGTGGATGCCACATTGGATCATTTACCCGACTTTGATTTTACCGTTGGGTTTCAGGCCTTCGGAGTCGGGTGTGGTGCCATCCATGGATGCCCCATTCGATCGGTCTCGAACTCTGTTTTGGCGAGTAGAACTTCCCGTAGAACGGTCGGGTCGGTGATGTCTTCTGACTCCCGAGGACTATCGGGTGGAAGGTACGTATCATGTCGAAGGGCCTTGGTGAATGATATAGCCAGACTAAAAGATAATTTCTTGAGCCAACACCTTACTACTCAACGATACTATTGACCGTGAATATGTTCATCATCGGTTGTGATCCATGCCGATATTGTGACAACATTCGAGGAGTTCTGTACTTTGTTTTATGTACTTTTCCAAGAAATTTTGAGAAGCATATTTTGAATGAATCGGAGGTGTTGAATGCATTCTCCTGCATTTTTTTCTTGTACATTTATCTGTATCTTGTTGTTTAATTTCAGGCATTTATCTTGCGGTTTAAAATTTATACTTGCCCCATTCTTTAGATTTACCTTGGAGCCAAGTAAGTAAGAATTGCTAGAGTTTTTGTACTGTTGGCTATTTTGAGGCAGATTAGGCGTTACAAGCGGAAATAAATGAGTAGGTATCACCTTCTTTACTATCTTAAAATTTGTAATCGTGCCTTAAGGCGTATTTAGAGTGGTGTTACCTTACTTTATGAGATTTTATACAGTGGCTATCTTGATGCGGAAATGCGCCTGGCCGTATTAAAGGTAAATAACGTCCTCTTCGTGGCGGAGACGATTTATCAGCGTCTAAGCTAATATTTAGATATCGTTGCCTTATTTGTAAGGTCTTTATACCTTATTGGCTATTTTGGTAATGATGCACCTAAGCTCGTGGGGTAGATAACATTCTCTTAGCTATGCTTGGTAATCACACCCTAAGCTATCTTGAGTTGTGATGCTTATATTATAAGGTTTTATATCTGATATTTATCTTGAGGCGATAATGCGCCCAAATTAAAATGGGCATGTAACGCCCCTGCTTAGCTATTTTAGGCCCGGTAATCATGCCCTAAAACATCTTGGTGATGTATTATTTATTTTGAATCTTGCCTTTAATAGATATCTTAAATATAACTTAATATTCTAGCGAAGTAATAAAGTAACGTCGTGGATATCTTTTTTATTTGCATCGCCACCACGATAAGCGTCTTGATGTGTTAACATCCTAAACCGTAGTAAGGCGACGTCGTAGATGTCTTTGACGTTGTCATTTCTTGATAGATATCCCATAGTTATCTTCGGACATTATCATGTCCTAGGCCATCGATGTTTTTTTATTAGGTACAACTATAGCGAGGCACTATATGTGCCCTAAGCCGTCCTAACTTATCTTTATTATCGTAGGTTATTTTCTACGGAGACTAATCAGGTTTGAAGTGCTCATTTTGGTTTGCCATGGTAGTAGTAAGAACCACGATTGTTTTGAATGACATTTCTCATACTTGTTATGACTTCCCGTATTTTTGATTAGGTTTGTCGAGGATTTAAGCGGTTTTGACATCTCACGGGTCTTCGTAGGACCAAATGCGCAACTTGAAATTTTCATAAGTGTGCATTATATTTTGCTTCTTTGATGAGATCTAAGTTCACTCGTAGTGCTCGATTATTAACGGTATGGTCGTGAGTTGGCGTCAGCCGAGCCCGATTCAAGCTTAGTTCCAAGATGAAGGATGAAATAGTTTATGTTTTCTACTTGGCCATTGGCTTGAGGATAATTGACTGGAGTAGTGATCCCAACCTCTCAAAGAACGTTGTTATTTCACGACCTTAAAATTTCTTATCGTAGTGAATTACGATGTGACAAGGCACTCCAAATCTACAAACTATTTCCTTCCATATGAAGCTTTTCGACATCCGTGCGGTTTAGCAATTTTAATGATTTGGCCCGCGATTGACGTCGATAGTCGATGGCTCGATGGATGACTTTTTTGTTGCCCGGTGTTGTTTGGAATAGATTGACGGGTGAAATTCCCCACACGAGCAAATGGATAAAGGAGATAATCCATTATGATTTATTGGTTCCTCTTATACTAGCGAGAGAGGTATGTTGGCAAGAACTTTTATGTGTGAGGCGTATAAACTTCATTAACATCATGGTCATGATGTCATTGCCGATAGGTGCGCAATGTAAAACTTTCGTAAGGTAGAGTTGCGACTTTTTAGGAATACATCAGCTCTCATTGGATCTCCGTGAGATGTGTTCGACTATAAATTCTTCAAATTTGTTTATAAACAGTGTTATATGATCTCTATATTCCATGAATTTCTCGAGGCAACTTGATAGACTTCCAAAAATAGTCAGCTGCGAACTACCCGTCTTAACATTTGTCATTGAAGAGAAATTCGCAATCTGCGACATGGTATAAATACACAACATCGTTGTGTGTAGTCTTAATTCTAAGTTAAGGAGGTATAGAATGTGAAATTAAATCCGATACATGTAGTAGCTACAGCTCATTTAACAACTTTATTGATCTTCGTCACTTGGATGGATTCGAGTTTCATCGTCAGATGATTTGTGTGTGTTTTTATTGTCGTTGGCTCTTTTTTTGTAAGTGCCTGGCATTACATTCGAGGACAAAATTTGTGAAGGCGGACCTTTAATTGAGTGTTGAAAGTCATATTCAATGTAAAACTTTTTTACTCGATTGTACATTTGACACTTCTTGTAACATATTTGTCTTACAAAGTATAATTCTCGATAGTTGATATGTGTAAAACTATGTACATGATTAGAGTCTCACGGTAGGTCGTGTTCAATGGTGAATGATGTCTTTTAAGCATCTTGAGGATCGGTTCGAATCGATAGTAACTCTGAAGAATGAGGGAAATCAGAGCCTGATCTTGC
This sequence comes from Lithospermum erythrorhizon, assembly GCA_019722365.1. Taxonomy (NCBI): domain Eukaryota; kingdom Viridiplantae; phylum Streptophyta; class Magnoliopsida; order Boraginales; family Boraginaceae; genus Lithospermum; species Lithospermum erythrorhizon. The sequence continues at coordinate 57,724 of JADFUC010001221.1, read as the reverse complement.
TCCATTGGAGTCATTTTCATGGTTGTGAGATTGGTTGTAAGTTCTTTTTTGGTGTTAGAATCCTCAAAAACAATGTCAAATTTGGTTCAATCCGTTTGTCTAAGTTGTTTGTTGCGACTATAGGAACGACGACGTTTGAATTATCACGAGAGGCGATTTTAGGAGGAATGGGCCCATAAGTCCATGGCAGTGGGTCCCGTCAGGGGACAACTCCATTCTACAATTTTCTTGTGCTTTGAGGAGGTGTGTGAGATTCCCTTCCCGCTCACCATTCAGTGAGTCTGTCTTTCTTTAATTTGTGAAACTTTGTTTCACCGATCAAGAGGCCTCCCACTTGTAACTTCATCTCGGCCCGAGGAGGCAAAAGAGACTTTCGTAGTCGAATCCACTCGGCGTTGGAAGTAGCCTTAGAGTTGGATGGTACATGTCGAATAATTGGACAAGGTTGTACTTTGTTCGTAGGGGTGTGGTGTCCAATTAAAACATTTAACCCGATAAGAGGGTGTGCACGACTTCACGTCGAGAACTAATGAATCTGTCGGCTTAACTTTCGGTTGTCCCTTAGTAACTATGGCGGGGTGACCCGACTTAATTCGATTTTCCTTATTATCATCATTTGAGAAAATATCAAACTAAAATACACTAATAGGTTGTCGGATTCAAATCCTTGAATTTGGTACTTGGAATACGTTCCGAGTTACTTAGCGCCCGATAGCTAATAAATGCAGGCTCTTGAACTTGGGCTTGGTGGGGCGCCAAATTATTGAGGCAAAAAAGCGATGGGCGTATTTGTTAGAATCTAGTATGAATTTCATATGTGATAAAACACCAAATTAAATACATCGGATCCTCGAAATAGTAAAAATTAATCTAAAGCATAATTAACAATTATGAATAACAAAGCACTTCTGATGATGCCGGTAGTATATCGGCATTCTTTTTCCTTTGGCATCGCTTTGAATTTCAAATTTGAGCACTTCAAATCATAGTGCCTCTAGTTGGTTTACTGCAGAGGATAGGTTGAATGCTACATTTGTGTTTCTTTAGAACAGCCGTTGATTGGATGAAAATTCAAGAGAAGAATTTTCAGTGCTTGGCCACGACATTTCGACCATATTGAGGAGAGAATGGAGGAGGCTTTTTGTTTTCATTTCATGAAAACATGTTATGATGAAAAACCTAATAAGTTTGTATATGTGTGAAACCCTAAGCCCAGCAGAATAGGCTTAATGAGCCCGACCCGTTAAGTTTAATTAAACCGTTAAGTAAAATCAAACAACAAGTTGTTAATAGTAACTAACAAGTTACTAACAAGCTCGACTAGCTATCGAAATTGATTGACTAATTAATTAATTCGGGTTCATCGATTTCTATTTTACATTATGATGAAATCGATTGAGAATATTAGGTTGATTCTGATCGACTCTCAATTTAACAAATGTAGTTTAATTTCATACATGAAATATAATCAGCGTCATTTGTATGTTTGTGACGCCCTACGAAACCAGATAGTAAGTTTGTATAATAATAATAATTGACCAATTACTATTATTATAGCGATTAATGAAGTAAAGATATATGTCGCTTTCATGCCCATAAATTATCACGAGAACCCCGAACTAGTAATATCTGATTACTAAGGTGAACACTAAGTTCCGGTAATCACGTTTAACCCGACCCGGTAATGAATTGACCTGATTATCGCGGGCACAATAAAAGGGAATCAATTCTCATTGATTTCTGACACTCGGCTTGCCCCTTGGGCGATTACATACGATTCTTTTATCGCGATCTCTGGTCGTAAAATTTAGCAATAAGTGTGTCATGAAAGCGCTGACTTTCTTTGCCAGTATGAAGCCCGAATAAGCATTTATGGCGTCCAGCCAAGCAATCGGTACCAAGCGTGTGAGATGCACGAGATCTTTCCTTTGTATATCAGGGCGGATAAATCCACTCGATATATCAGCTTCATCGTTGCCTTACTGCGTGTGACTGACGTATGCGTTATAATCCTGCTTAAGAGGCGGGAGCGTTTGAGTCGTAGTCAAAGGAAATCTGGAGCCTATATAACGCAGAGATAGTTGTATATCGGCCAAGTCTAAGAATTGTCGAACTAAAGAATTCTAAAAAAATATCATAGGACACGAGATATACATATCTTACATGAATTCGTTTAAACCCATTACCGACTCCCGATCACCGGACCGGCGGCCAGCGTTGATCCCAGTCTGCGGGCCCTAACGTGATCGATCTTGATCATTTAATCAAAAGCATATGTTAGTCTCATTTGATGCTTGTAAGCCCCTAACTATCGATGTCGACCCGAGCTTTGGCTATCCTATGTTTCTAGGCTTGAGGTGTAATCAACGATTCATGTTATATAGAAAGCATAGGTAACCACAAAGGGATTTAACTTTTTAGTCATGGGGATCACGATTACATGTATATTATATATTTCAACGGCATGTGAAATAAATAATGGGTAACTATATAGATAGAATCACGCATTCATGTAGTTTAGTTAACAATCGAATTAAAACACAAAGGAACTTTGCTTTAATAAATTATTTAACTTATTCGGAAAGTGAATAAAGCCCGGCTCAGCTGAGAAGCTTTGCCGCGTTCTGTTCAGCCATAAAAGCTTCGTGAAAACCAAACTTGGATTTGAATCACGGGGAAAGGATCTCAACTCAGAGATGCGTACTTAAATCCATACACGGATCCTTTTTAAGCTTTGCATGACTTCTTAGATCGTAATAAATGATATGTAGGCAAGAGGATAGTGATTACAATAGCGTCGCTGCCGAAATACTACTTACAAGCAGTCTTTACATTAAATTGACCCGATCTGTAGGAATCATTGATGACTAAGATTATCGACATAGTCATGCGACTATGATCAAATGGATTTCAACCAACTTCTCGGGTTACATCGGGTAGGTTTACAACCTGACTCGAAGTGTTAAAAAGCAGCATCATGCTTTATAAATGCATTCTTTTTAACAACGTTACGACAAAGCAGTTAATTTGGTCAAGTTGTAATCTGCGGGATTCAAGTTTTCCTTTTAGTTTACTCATCGAGCATACTAGACTTCGGTCCTATTATTATAATTCTTGGCTAATAGCTTTTACGTATGTATTACTGTTGTCATATCTTTCTCAGCATCCGATTCTGAGTGAAGATCAACAAGCAGTCCATTCCGTATAGCCGTTCTCTATTCTCTTAAAGTTACTACAGCGTATTCGAATCCCGCGTGAATACCTTTAGTAAAACTTCACGAATTCAATCACGGGGAATCTTGCTCACGTCATAGTTGTGAAGTGCTTGCTTGGCTTAAGCTGACCTTATTGGCGGCATCTGGTGAATCAGCGTTACTATGTAATGAAACTTCAGCAGCTCTCGTTAATGTAGAGGCCACTTACTAGTGGGATTAGACCTCTAATGAAGAGGTTGCCTTGTCAATAAGAGAATACGTCTATTTATAGAATTTAATCTATTATAGATTTCAATGCTTTATAGAACTTCGCTGACATCTTAACTTAACGAGCAAATAAATTATGACTCTTATTATAATGTATTGTTGATCATGTGTTCATATATCATTGGACTCCATGAATGTACAAGAATCTAATCGCTTCTTATCCTTTAAGGTTGTAGGAAGATTTCTTCAACATTTAGTGTATAAAAATTCATTTATCTGATTCACGCTCAGCCCCAACCTTTAAGGAACTCGAGTTAACATCCTTTCTTGATTAACGTGATTTCATCAAGTATCCAAAAGTGAGGAATTCCAACTCCATTATACTCAATGAAGTTTACAACTTTAGATTCTAATAATATAGAAACTCTTTTACATTCTCGGCTTGAGATGTGGGTTCAATAAAAATGTCAAGTATCCGTCATCATTTGATGTTCTTAGAACGTTCTTTAGGATGGCTGCTTAGACCGACATATTACAACTTATTGGAATAGCAATAAAAGTTTGAAATAAACATGAGCATAGGCAACCAATAAATATGAACATCTTTGGTTTCTCAGCCAAATGTATGATCAAACTCATTCATGGTGATTGCTCATTTCATGAGAATACATACTTGATGATTCCACCGTCAGAAAGTAATATAGAATGAGCTACTCACGATGAATCACCATCCCAGTAAAAAGGAGCTTTATACTCATTGTATTCACATCTTATTTCATTTAAATTACCTCAGGTGTTTATTGGAGTATTATTTATTTCAATGTGTTTTTAATATTTAAACTTCAAATGAAGTAGTGAATCTTCCTTGATACTTAGAAGGGTTATCTTTAGTTTGGAATCTGCGAATACATTCAGTCATATTTCACTATTTGTACTTAATAGACTACATATGTACAATAAATTACAACCTTTATAGTGGATGGAAATAAATGCAGTTCATACGGTTATATGCGATATGACTTAATATCAACTTTGGATCGAGTTAAATTATGTCTACTACGGTGACATAATACTTAATATCTATACGAGGCGTTCCAAAGTTTGTTTTATCAAACACAACTGCCCGGAGTTGTCTGCTGATTGAACTTGAATAAATTAATTTAAAGGTAAGGTTGTATGACCTTAACATGTGAAGTATTTACGTTCTTTGTGTTTTGACCACGTTAAACCTGATCGCTACTTCCTTGTCGCTCGACTAATGACACATCTAAGGTTAGAGATAAAATTATCTTGAGTATATGAAATTGAAAGATCTAAATCATTAATGTTTCGCTGCCAGCACTTAATTCCGTGGTCGATATCTTAGCAAATGGTTTTTAAGATTAGAATGATGTCGTTCTTGGATGATATACTATATCGATGATACTTCGACTCGAACTTGATAGTATTCATATGGTCCTTTCCATACCCTTATCAACTCTGATGTATCATTCAATGACTCAAATCTTGATTCAGCATGTGTAAACATACAAACTTAATTTAGACTAATGACACTCCCATTTAAAGTCTAGTAGAGTTGACTTAGTTCATCTTCTTCAAGATTATACTCAGAGTCTTGTTAGTCATTATAGGTAAGTATTATTTAATTTTGTTGTTCAGTATCCTTTACCCAAAGAATAGTAGAGTAATATTTCCATGTCAGAATCACTGACCATGAGCGATGTAATCAAAACATGACATTCTTTCTCTCTTTACAAGTGCCGAAAATAGTTTAGAATCGACCATCTTCATGGGATTTAAAAGCTGTGTCCTCTTATAATGTAGTCGCCTGTAGTTACCTGAGGAGCTCGATAACTTTCTTTGTATCTTACATGTTTAGAATTTGTATTATCTTTCGTATCCGTGATTAAATCGTGTGAGTCAGTAAGTGATGCTTGGCCTTTTGATAAGCGGTAGAAGCTTTGACAACAAGATTATTTGAGATATGAGATTTAATCAATCTATAACTTAGTCTAAATATTACTTAAATCTTCTTTATCTTCAAAGTTCGAAATAATGAATCGAATCATTAACTTGACTTATAGTTCCATGTTAATGGCAAGTGGCGTGAGGCAGATGGGTCAACTTCATGTTGGTTCACAAACCTTAAGCTTTTACAACATTCTGATTCATGAACCGTGTTAAATTAAGTATTAAAGAAACTAAATACCCAAAATTAGCAGCGTAATAAGTGAAATGTGAATCTGTGACGTTAAGATCATTAATGAGTTTTCTCAATCGAGTTATAAAAGAAGTCAAACTATTTATCATTTAAGACTTAACGGTGGCTAAGAATGATATGACATATTGGTCTTGTGCGTCATCGCCTTTGATTGAATCAAAATTAAGTATCTTGATCATATCGTGACTTTGTTCACTTGAACCCGAGATTAAATACAACATCAAACATGATTGAATCAAATCTTAAATGTTTGTGGTATTTAAAGTTTTATCCTATATTAGCATACAGCGATTCACGATGAATTCAGAAGAAGATCGCGTTAGCAACACTTTATGTCAAAACCAATCATTCGGATTTCTCCTTGCTTATTTTATTTCACGTTATAAAGTCATATATTTAATTTTGATAGATAATTGAATATAAAATAAGGTAAAACAACTCTATTATGAGCATAGAAAATATGCAACTTAAAATAAATATAGTTCAAAACAATCCATACGTATTTACAAAATAGATTGTAAATATAATACATGCTTAGATCTCCTGAAATGTACAAAGGTATCGAGATCTCTTATCTTGACTCAGCGGCAACCTTGCATACGTTTTGAATCGAATATAATAAATGGTATGTTAAAATTACATATAAGTAATATATGCAAGGTACGAAAGTCTATTATGCCCAGTTAGCTACTGACAGCTAAATACGTTTGAATCGGCGTATGATAGTAGGTTACCCACGACCAATTCTGAAACTACATAACTTTTTGTATCAACTGGCATATCATACGAAGATGCTACTGACTTTGTACATCTCGAACCAAATGGGTTAAGCATACCAATTAAAACCAATAGATTGCTTGGGTGATCGTAGAAACATGACGTTAATTGAAATCCTTCCGACATGTCCGTTTGTCATGTCGAAGTGCAAAGCTATGCTTTTTGCCATTAGGTGTCCGGATAAAGCAACCGATTCCTGACTTTAAAATTGGCTTGATACATTGTTTGATTTATTGGTGAAATTAATAAATATTAACTTTATTTAACCATTGCATAGATAGCACATATTGAGCAACGTCGCAGCGACAGAAAAATAAATAAAATAACACGCGTTTAGGAGATATAGATATGACCCAGGACCTATTACGTCAACAACAGAGTGAAATGCTAACCTCAAAATCTACTATTCATTTACTTTAGAAGTCTGGTCTTGTGATGTGAACTCCTTGAAACTTAGAAGTTCTCCAGTGCATTGTACTGGATATCTTATCTTGATGCCACCGCGGCGTCATCTTACTACTCTAACCCAACTTAGACTGACACGCAGGGCTTGTGGGTAAATGAATACAAGAATAAAAGAAATCGACTTCATTGGTCGTTCTATTGTTCCAGTCACGCAGAATAGTAAATAAATAAATTAAAGTAAGATTAAATATCACAAAATACCTCCTTTCCAGTTTCCTTAACAATATATATATGAGCAAAACATTAAAACAAATAAATGCACTTAATGTCATATATATTAAATACAAATAAGATTTAATGTGTTCATAATTGGTAATTAATTACCCATTTATATTTATAATTAATTATCAATTAATGTAAATTTTGAATTTAAATATATTCACACATGATTAATGATAATTATTACAACAATTATCAGCCACTTAAATCATGGAATAATTACTTACAAGTAATTAACTCCAAAAATTCAAAATTTAAAAGTCACCCATGAAATGTTTAAAGTATCAATTAATGAAAATAATTATGAAAGGGAAATATAAATCAAATTTAATATGTCCAAGATATATATTAGATTATCTTAATGACAAAATATGATGTAACATTTAAAACCGAAATTAATAGTATATTAAATTTTAAAACCAAAAATAATTACATAAAATACATTTGGGTTTTTTTCTAAAGCGGACGGCGAGCTAGCAGCCAAAGCGGCCCGGCCTCCGGCCACCCGACAAACACGCGCCCGGCCGGTGCGTCGTACTGCCCGGTGGCGACTTCGGTGGTGGGAGCATTCGACACCGGGCCCAGCGCTGAGCAATTCATGAGTTCGGCGACCGATTTACTATTAATTCATTCGGTTTTCGATTTTCAGATTAATTGCAACTTTTGTAAAAATGATTTGGAGGCTCTAAAAAATTCTGGGATTTTTCTTGAACATCAACAATATCATTATTGAACATGTCCAAGTGAAAGTTTATCAAAAACACTTCTAGTTTTTCGATTAAACCCAAAACAATCCAGAAATTCAATGAATTTTTTGGAGTACTTAAAAAATTCAAAAATTCTTTAAAGAAACTGACATGAAACTCAGAGGGTCAAGAACACACAGATTTAATTTCGTAATTTTCTGAAATTTCAAGCCTCACTGTAAAATGAAAATGATTACACCTCAATTAAAAAGTAAATTAATCAATTTTTAATCCCTTTCAATTCATGAAACAATTAAATAAACATCAAATCATCAAAATAAATACATGAAATGATGATTCCAACCATATGAAACATATATAAAAATGGGTTGATTTTTTTTCATATTATATATTCATCAATTGAATATATAAATCATGAAATAATCAAATTAACTAACAACTATGTCAGCTCTGCCAATCCAAATTAGATAAAATATATCAAACTTGAGTAGGCTCGATACCCTTTGTTAGAATCTAGTATGAATTTCATATGTGATAAAGCATAGAATTAAATGCATCCCGGAATCCTGAAATGATATAAATTAATAAAATGCATAATTAACAATTATGAATAACGGAAAACTTCTGATGATGCCGGCGGAAGCCTATCAGCACATTCTTTCCACGAAGCCTCCTTTGAATTCCAAATTTGACACTTCAAATGTGGAGTGCCTCTAGTTGGTTGCGCGGGAGAGGTTGAATTCTAAATTTGTAATTTCTTCCAGAACATGGGTTGATTGGATGAAAAAATCGAGAAGAATTTTCAATTCTTCCTTGAACATTCGACCATATGGAGGAGAGAATGGAGGAGGCTTTTTGTTTTTCATTTCATGAAAACATGTTATGATGAAAAACCTAATAAGTTTGCTTATATGTCGAACCTAAAGCTTGACCGAATAAGAGCAATGAAGCGGACCCGTTAAGTTTAATTAAACCGTTAAGTAAAATCAAACACCCCAACAAGTTGTTAATAGTAACTAACAGGGTACTAACAAGCTCCATAACTATCAAATTCAATTGACTAATTAATTAATTGGGTTCATCAAATTTCTATTTTACGTGCTCGATATAAAAATCGATGAAATATTCGTTGATTCTGATCAACTCACCGATTTAGCAAATGTTAATTTCATACATGATATCCCAGCGTCAGCGTATGTGTGTGACCTTACGAGCTCGAGATAATAGTAAGTTGTATAATAATAATAATTGACCGGTACTATTATTATAGCGATTAATAGTAGATCTATGATCGCTCATAACCCCTTAATTATCACAGAGGCAAACTAGTAATATACAATTACTAAGGTCAACACTAACTTCGGTAATCACAACCAACCCGATAAATGAATTGATACAGTTGTCATGATAGGCACAATAAAAGGGAATAAATTCTCGTTGATTTACTTGATAAATACCTCGACAACCAAATTCTCGATTGCCTATACGTGATCCAGCATACAAAGGCGGCTGCAGGTGCTGGCTAACCGTTTTTCAGGCAACACCGCAAAACCCAACCGAGGTATGCCGGAAAATTCTCCGATACTGGATTCGAACAAGCGAGGAGACAGGGTGCATCCCTTTATAGAAAAATAAATATGACCAGCTGATATGTGAGCATTTACATCGAGGGTAAATTTGTGGATATCTTTGTTATGGCGATGTTACTTTTAAACCCGGTGGTGACAGCAGATAGCTATGAATATTATTATTGCTAAGATTGTTGAAATAATATAGAATAATGCAGATGATGATTTAAATAAATTAAGTAAAACTGATATTTAAATGTGTCGTCGGCCCATTGATAATAAATATGTCGCGGTTGTGTCATCCATTTGTGTGTAAATATATCACGGTCATATGTAAATGTGTCGTGGAGCTATGTGTAAATATGTCCCAGTGATATTTAAATGTGTCGTCCGACTATGTGTAAATATGGCATTGATAACATAATGTGTCGTCCATTGTAAAATATGTCTAGGTGATATGTAAATGGTGTCAATGATATTGTAAATATGTCCCCAGGTGATATGTAAATGTAATAAATCTAGGCTGGCATGTGTAAATATGTAGGAATTTGATATATAAATGTGTCATCCATTGTGTGTAAATATGTTGTAACGACCCGCCCAAATTTGGTTAGGGACCTGCGTGTGACACAATATGTGTGACGATGGATAACGAGTAAAAATGAGCTTGCTTTTACATCATAAATAAAAACAATATAACTGCGTCCGTGGTGAACTAACGATAGTACAACGACATTGAAACTGTAATAAAATACCACGTCAAACAATTTGTTATATTTCAGTCGATAATAATTATAAACAACGAAACTTCAAGATAAAAGTATATTTGAGGTCTTGGTACCCATCCGCGTGCCAGATGCGGCTACTCGGCAATCATGTCGGTCATTCAGCAGCAACCTAGGCATGAAAGCGCCCGCCCATAAGGGAAAATAGGAAGTCGGCTAAAAGGCTGAGTGAAAATAAATGTACAGTTAACTACTGTCCTTGAATAAGAAAAACAGATTCTACTTTGTTAGAACTATATACCCCAAAGTATTATTTTTCATAGTTCATACAAAGTAAAACTTTCCTTATTGGCTTCTAGCTACTTAGCAAATAACACTCGTCGACAACTTTTCGCGGTACACATAATTACAAGAGGTATTTATCTTTACGAAGTATAGCTAATTCCCAGTATAATATACACCTCGAGCCACATGATAACTTAAACATATATCTTAACCTCTCGCCTTTCATTGCATATAAACTGTCAACATCTTAGTTCACTTTAAGTACTACTCCCCGTTTACAATCATGCCTCTATGACAACTAATGTTCATCGTAAAGATTTTAAAATATATGCATTTCTTGTATATTTGAGTAATATATCTTGAATCGGATAACCTAAATCTGATTTATCTTTGATTTTCCATTTAGTATATGGAACTTATTTACCTCCATTAATTGTCAGTCGTAGTTAGATGGAAGTGCTTATATTCTAAGCGCATTTGAATCCATTTTCCACAGTATATCTATATAAAATATCATCAACATCCTCAACAGATTAGCATAACTTCGGTTTATAATTTACGCTCCTAATGTTCTCATTCAAAGGTATACCGTCCATTAGCCACTTAAGATATATAGAACGCATATCTAACAAAGGCGATATGCGGTAAGGCTGGCGAAAATAAATACCGTATCTGAAGAAAATAGTGCGAAGCCAATTTGGCTTAAAATGAAATATAACCGTCAAAGCAACATTCTTTAGCACAACAACAGATTAGGAATAGTCATCGTAGTCAAATATGAATGAAATACATGTATACGGGATTATCGGATAAAGTCATACAACATAATTCAGCGTGAAGTCTCGAGGCATAACACATGAATATATAATAGAGGGTTCGATAAGCACGCGATCACCCAAATGAAATCACAGGGCTTCAGCCAGCCTTGAAAAACTCTAATTTATCGAACCTCACATCTGTAATATCCCGCTGATTATACCATCCTCTAATGCGCATATACTCGATCCGTCTACACTGCTGAGGAATGGACAAATCAGCAATCACCTCGCACTTATACGCGTTATAAGGCCAAAACAGCAGTATAGGCACGCGCACTTATACACAAAGTATAAGGCACACCGCTATACCGTAAATGCCAGGGGCCAAACCGCCGCAGTATATACCGTAGTATAGGGCCACACCGACAATGCCGACAAAGCGATCAAAGAGAATCATACACATGTATTTATACGTAGTATAGGGCCACCGGCAATCACGCCTGACAAAAGCGATCAAAGAGAATCATGCGTATTTATCTGCAGTATAGGGCCACCTCGACAATGCACACGACAAAGCGTCAAAGAGAATCATACGCTAGCGCTATACGTAGTATAGGAGGCGCTTTCGACAATCTTGTGGCGATCAAAGAGAATCATCTGCATGGCGCTATACCGTAGTATAGGGCCAATAAATCACGTATCACACACGCAAGGAGGAGAGTCGCCTATCCTAGTAGTCCAGTATGAGGTCGTATCCTAATACTCAGTCACCTCAAAATCATACATAACTCCGTGAACACTGCCGATAACCAACTCTTTACTTCCCAATGATAGCGAAACCACACATTTAATACATCAGCGCGTCGTAAATCAATCACATGCCCGCTGAAGGCCATAAATACCACAGTGCCGACAAAGCGCATAAATACGCGAGTGCCGTGAGGCCACGCAAATACCCTGAAGTGCCGTAAGCCACATAAATACCATAAGTGCCGTCGAGGCTGGCTTAATCTGTAGTCTTGAAATGAAAGCGTAAATCTGTGAAGTCTTGAAATTCAGAATACATATCTGAGAAATATATATAAGTTGGGAGTTCAGGCGTCACTTACCTCGAAACCGGCCTTCAATCTTTACGAGAATAGAGTCACGTAATCATATTAGGCTCACACGTAATCGTGCAGCCATTACGTGTATACCGTTCCCGTAATCATATCGCGAGGACATATACACCATTCACACATAATTATATTACAAAGACCTGTACACCGCTTTACACATAATTATAATACAAGGGCAATTACCGTTTAGAAAGAAGTACATGTAAGGTAATACCTGCATTGAGATAAGTACTGCGCCTCTGTAGCTACCCTTGAGCCTTCCTGAAAGACAATCAATTAGCGCCCTTTTCACTTGATCGCCTAAACAGCATGAGAAAGTATAATCAAGACCTACTACTGCCTTTTGGCGTTCTAGAAGATACACCAATAACCAACTCTTAGGGGAACTATCTACAAAATGGTATAACTTGGCGGATAAACTATCAATTATAATCCCATTCGGACCGCAACCCAATTAAGTTCCCCGGCCCAAATTCCATCTTATCACTTTCTCATTTACACAAATTGACTTATAAGTTATTCTAACTAATAAATGAAGTCCATAATTAACAATCTATACTCCGAAATATCAATTATAACTTGACACAAGATTTACACTTTTTCAGCCATACTTTAATCAATTTTAAATCACGATTAACATAAAACAAACATAATAAAGGTCCCATTATAACCTCGCACACATTTAAAGTCTTATAAAAATATCCGCATAAAAAGTCAACCGAAAACTAAAGTCAACTCGACCATGCGTCCTCGAAGCGATCTAAAATCACGAATTCGCTCCAAAATGCGTCGCGAGAACCATAACGACTAAGATTTATCATAAAATTCAATTATGGAAAAGTCATTTAAAAGTCAACTATCGAAGCCAAGAAATATCTCGAAAGACTTGAAATTTCTTACCTTAACTCGAAGAGAGAATGATGGGGAGAAACGATATTCTCTGATAGATCTTGAGTTTGGTAAACAATCAGAGAGAAATGGAAAATGAAATTTTTTTTTAAGGGGAAAGGAGCTTAATTTCGGCCAAAATGAGAAGAAGATGAAGTTGTGATGATGATGATGATGTGGAGGAATATGTATGAATAGATATTTAAAAAACTCAAATTGATTCGGTTTATTAATTCTCATATCGTGCTTAAGCACTCCACGAACCCGATTTCAAAGACCAAATTCTTCCATGGCAAACCTTCTTCATTCATAAATGAAATTCCGGCTCAAAAGTTTTCTGAAATAATATTATCATCGAAAAAAAAAAAATTATACTATTCGAGGTCCTTGACCAAAATTTAATTTTTTTTTTTTTTTTTTTTTTATGTAGTTTATTACGTATATAAATTTGTAAATGTGTCATCCACGTTATGTGTAAATATGTAGCGGTGATATGTAAATGTAAATCCATTGACGTGTGTAAATATGTCTGCAGTTATTGTCTAATCATTGTGTGTAAATATTGGGATGGTATAGAACCCATTTGGAGAAAGGAAGAAGATTAATGCTGGTTAAGTGGTGAAAATAATATTTATTAAAAACTTTTTAATATATATATACATATATATAAACCTTTAATTATTTCCTTTCTAATTGATCCCTTTTCTAGTAAAGTTGGGACTACATATATAAGAATAGAGTAGAGATGAAAAGCTTTGCAATTATTCGATATGGGGCGTGTCCATTTATCTGAAGTCATCTAGATGAGAAAGTTAGTGGTTTTTGTAGAGTTTGTGGAAACAATGCTAATGAAACTTTTCATCATATTCTACCGTTTTAGACTTTGTATGCTGATGCATTTTGAATGCAACGTTCATCAATGCTTTGATATTATGGCTAAAACATGGGTTCATCGTCGTTGAATGGTCACGCGTGGGGACATGTTGAATGTCCTCATAGCCGTTATTAATGTTGACGAAATTGTTCATGCGGCGTTGATATGGCGAAAAGTTCATGTCTGCTGCCCGGCCCGGTTCTCTTACCCTCCTCAAAATTATACTTTAATAATAGATAATGTAATTCCTCTCTTGATTCAAATGTATATAACCACTTAATCTCTATTCTTCTATTTCTTGAAGACATTTAAATGACAATGAAGAGTTAGTTCATATATCTAATGTGTAAATTCAATTCTACCATATTTAAAATGGGCAATTTCATCTCTTGATTGTTAGTAAAAAAATTCATATTTGCTTTCAAGGTATGTGACCTCTAAATTTGATTTCTCCTATAACTAATTGTACAATAGTTGTCGACCAAATTTATTACTATATGTATGATAACTCACGTGCATTTCGAAATCTCCACTCTTATAACTAATTATACAATAGTTTTCTTTGAACAAAATTGTTCATGTGCTTCCACTATATATTTAATTATGTTAACTAAATCATGTCACTGATAAAGGCATAACTGACAAATATTCTTTGAGATTTATACACAGATTTAGCAAAATAATTTCCTAATCGGGAGATTATATTCTTCAATTGAATCACGATTGATAAGCATTAACTAGCAGGTATCTCCCGACTTGACAATGCTTCTTGATTTTCAACAATAATCAATAACGTGTCTAATTTTCTCATTTGAAGATGATTCTAATAAAATATTAGGATAATTATCAAAGAATAAATTCATCTATATATTATTAGCAATTGAAGAAAAAGATGTTAAAGATTGATTCAAAAGAGGAAAGAAACTTTGAATGAAAAATGTTAGATATAAAACATTTGAGAATATTTGAAAAAACATTTAGATTCAATATAGACAGAATTGGAAATATGATCTAGGTATTATCCACAAGAATATATATAAAGAAAAGTAGTTAGATGAAAAATAAGAGTAGATTGATGAAATAAAATATTAGCAGATTGATATGATCGATTGTCTCAACATTATACAAGAACTTAAGAAAATCTTGCAAAATACTCAAACAGAGATTGTTACGTTAAAATTAATCCTCTAAAAATAAAAAAGTGTTTTAAAATTTTTTTATAAGAAAGCTAGTGCAAGTGCTCAGAGCGTTAATAATACTCCTCATTTTTTTTTAAGTTTGCCTAGATTAAATTTTGAACTGCACAATAATTATTATTATTATATTTTTTATATATTTTTTACTACTTTTTTTCTTGATAGATTATTAATAATAATTCTCTCGTTTCAATTAATTATTATTTTATATTTTGAATATTTTTGAATATTTTTTCTTTTTCTTAATTCATGTATAAATGACGGCCGATTTAATGGAAGTATATGTTGTCCATTCTGTACAAAATTTTCAAAACTTGTTAACCGTGTTTTACTTGAAAATGAAAGCAGATGCATCAATAAGCCAAGTTTTGAATGTCATTCTACATTTGTTCACTTTGGTCAACGTGTTGTAGATATTAGCAAAGATTGGAACCATGTAATAAGAGTTAGAAAACTGTAGTGCTAGGAGATTTTAATTACTCATAATTATAGATTTCCTTGTTAGTTGTTCTTTTACATTTACACATGCAAAACCCTAGAAATTGTAAGTTTGAAAGAAGTACTTGTATTAAATTGCCTCACTTGGCAGTCTTTTTATCATTTTACCTAGTTTTTAAATTTGATATATCTTTACAAAATCTTTCCAATGTAATTATTTGGGAGTAAATTCTTTGAAATGGTAAGAAGTGGCCTTGAGTGCACTTTTGTCCCAGATAGTGGCAGGTTTAGTGGCCAGTAAGTACAGCACAAAAGTTGTAGTTTATTCCTGAGATAACGATTCCGTTAAATTTTAACGTCTAAGAGCATATTTTGGGCAAACCTGATATTTTAATAAACCTTCGAGGCAAAGTATGATTAAGACGAATTAATCAATTAATTAAAAGGTCGAACCACCAAAGAATACCACGTGGCCAATTAGGGTTCTCGATTAAACCCTAAATTCAAGTCAAACCCTCGGATGAGCGATGGTTCTAGTAAGTCGAGAAGCCCTGGGGATTAATCGAAGTCGAAAATAAGGTTTACATTAATTAATACAGTTGGGCTGAAATAGGGTTCGAGAAAAGAATCTCTCTCAGAAATGCCGAATAAAGTGCGGGCTCGAAAACCCTAATTTTATTAGTCAAAACAAGTCAAATGGAATGATCAAAAGCCCACGTGGCTTTCAAAATAAAGAAGAATCTATATAAACCACAGGATTTAAATGAGCATTTGAATAAGTTTTTTAGTGCAAAATCAAGACTCCAGGATCAAAATCGAACTCCTTGAGTTTGTGGATCGAAAATCGCTCTGAGAAGTCGCGTGGTGCAAAATCAGGCTTTCCGAGTCCGGAATTCAATAATATTTATGACGCAGAAAGCAATCCAGGGGCCTTGGTATATGAAATAAGCGCTATATTGGTGGCCATCGAGAAATTTAAAATCGTCAACTGATGCAGATCGTGATCTACGCCATCAAGCCGTATTCGAAAGCTTGGCGTTTGAGGCCCGAAACTATAAAATACTTTTCAATTCGAAAATTTCATGAAGAAAAAGAGGAGAAAAAAATACACCTGAAACTCAGAAAATTCGGAGAGCATTTCTCTGGAAATTTAAATTAATCTTTGGGCTGCGTGGTGTTGGAAAACTTTTCCAGTGGCCAAAACAAGCGCTGAAATTAAGGATTATTGCACAAAGCGATAATCCTTCAAGTTGAAAGCAAAATGGTGAGGAAATCGGCGAAGGTTACCGAGAGCGGCTTCGAATATTCGAGGATTAAGCTACGTAGCCCACGGTGATTTATTTCTTAGGATGAACACACATTAATTTGAGTTTGATTAAATCTCAAATCGAATAGAATAATTGACGTTCGGTCCATATATACGGACTCTACAGACATGAAACACTTTATTTGCTAAGGCCACTTTTCTAGTTGATCGGTATTATCATTAGGTTGGGCATATAACATGCTGATATTATTTCTAAATGATAATTTCTTAAGGCCATTGTAGTGAAGGCTTCAAGTGAAACTTCCTTGCTTAAATCAGAGTGAGCCAAAATCTCTACTAAGTCCCACGTGGGTCATATCGCTCACCGGTGGTTGAGAGAACAGGATTCTATCACGAAATCAAGTGTAAATATCAGTATTAAGTTACTTATCGGAAACGAGAAACAATACCAATGTAAAGTCAGCAGGTAAACATCAAATCCATAGTCAGCAGAGAGAGGCTATAGTTTATCAGAATTTGCAGTCGCGAGTGGAGTACTGAAAGCGAGTCGCCTTCTGACGTTTGCGGTAAGTCCATCAGTCTGAAATGGGCCGGTCGAGTCGAGACCCGATATCAAGAGTTCATACGACCCGACAGTCTGTTTGCTAAGGGCACCCGGCTGGGACCGTATCAGGATTCGGGGCCAGGTCACAAGTCAGTGAGGCGGGACGTCTGTCCATTTAAGCCCCAGGCCTGTCGGAAATAGTCAGTTTCGGTACAGGTTGGCTGAAACTGTAGAGCAGTCGAGGTTGGTGAGATTAAATCGAGTCAATTATTCCGAATCGAATCAGCCAGTCGAGCTTTTTATCAAAATTCAAATCCAAGTCAAGTCAAAGCCAGTAGACATCTCCACCAATCGTCGTGGCTTATTTTAGGGATCCTTGTAGTTTGGGCCCGATCGATATGCCGATTTGATAAAGCGCGCTCTGTTGAGAATTTTCGCAGAGTGAATTTTATTTGTCACTGTCATCACAATAATAAAAATTCTTCTTTCCATTACAAAAACATATAAGCAATTTATATGATCATAATTATGTATTTATAAACACGTTATACTCTCTGAATACATCCAAACATATTCTTTTAGTTAGAACTGCTAACCACGAAAATACCATGAAATCGAGACGAAAATTCAAGACTTTAGCCACCTCCGTGTTGCTTCGCTAGAAGGACTAGGTCTCTCTAGTTGACCGATGACTAGATAAACCTTGAGATGATATTGAGTGCTCCACTAGTTCTTCTCCTCATTTTAACACACACAAACGACTAAAATGAGCGTATATTAATACCCCCATCAATCGTTTAGATAACAAAAGCCTCTTCATTTTTCTCATCAAAAACAAAAAGCTAGAATAATCAAGAATTATCCATGGTTGATTTACGTTATTCATCAACATCACAAGATGAATATCAAGAACATGGTGATGCGACAGAGTATTTATTTTCGGACAACGAAGAATCCGATCATTCTCGAAAGAAGCCTTACATGATCCGGTGGAAGTCCGGAAAGAGGGTCGATCCCAGACTTTTGACAACGCTGGAATCGTTCAAGGAAATCTACGACGAAAAGAGGGATTTGTTCAATAAGATATTCCCAGGGATGTATAATGAATTTGTTGATGTGTTTAATAAACTTGGGGAAATGACTGAGAGGAATAAGGAAGCTAGTAGACGTTCAAAACATTGGAGGAGCTCTAGTTTTGGCTCTCCTAGACCTTCTCTTGGCATGGAAATGAATGATGAGTTTTTTGATGAGAAATTCAAAGTCAGACCTCCAACAATTATTATTGGTGGATTAGATGGCGGCAAAGGTGGTTAAACTACTGCTCAAATGATACTTTATAAAATTTAATTTTTGAACAATCATACAATATACATAAAAGTAATATAAAAACCAAAATATTATTGCTTAATTATGATGTCCTTTTCATTTCCCATTTTTTATGGATGTTTAATTAACTGAACACGTGTAAACAAGTAACGTCCGCTATTGATTATTTGGTGGACATAAATATGTACATATATTTCATTATAAATTTGGAATTATTATTTCATAAGTATATATGTGATTTTTCTTGTTTTTTCCTTGAAGACTATTCAATAATATTGGTGGACTGCTGATTTGAAGTAGATGATTGCTAAAATATGAATAAAAAGTGGAGCATACTTACTTCTTGAATCGGAAAATTAAAATGATATATATACTCCGTATGTATTAGTTGATCGAGGCGAGGCGCGGTGGATTTCTAAGGGCTAATGGCAATGCATTGCCAGAACTTACCAAGGCATTGTATGTGGCAAAATGTGTTGGGAAAATATATGATTATTGTATTGTAGTAAAATAGTAGTAATTATTTGAAATGAATTAAAACTGGTGGGGTTCAGAATTGCGGTTGGATCACCAAGTAAGGTGATGCATGAAATGATACTCGTAAGTGTGTATCGTGTATGTGCACAAATGAATTAAAACAAATTAAGCTATTCGTTAAATGCATTAGCGGAAAAGAGAATAATGAAAGGTCTTTTTGGGTCAAGAGCGCCAATTTAAAGAATGTTTTGAGGAAAAACATAAATTGACTGAGTGAACTTAATCAAAGGAAACTAATTTGAATTGTCGATAACTTTAATTTTGTGAAATTTATGTCTTTCCCAAAATATTATTTAAATTAGCAATTTGACCCATAATCCCTATTTCTGTTAACATTGGAGATGGTAATTTGGAATTACCGTTTCTTGTGATACCGCGATTATAGGGAATTCTTTGGCGTCAGTCTTGCGTTATGGAGACAAAATGCAAGCGGCTAATTCTTGGGACTATTTAAACTAATGACCTCTGAAATAAAATAATATTTTAAATCCATGAACAAAAAATATTTTAATGAACAAAATTACCCGAGTGATAAGAAACAAATTCGAGCGTATCGTAATTACTGCTTATCCTTAAAATAGATTTGTAAATGTATTAAGTGCTTTAGTGATTAAAATGAGCATGTTAAACTATTACGTCAAAACAAAATATACTCATAAAAAATGTATAAAATACTTCCAAATGATATTCCTCTTTATGAAATAACTCGAATTTTTATGATTTAAGTAATAATTGAGTACTGCTCTACTTAAAACAAACTGGAACTCGACAAGTGTGTAGTTAGAAATGCGACCTAAATTTTTTCCTTCTGGTAAGAAGCTTGACCGCGGCCATTAAGTATCGACACTCTCTTTCTTTTTAGTGGCGCCTAAATGCTTGTTTTAAGCTTTTGCTTCGCTAAATAACTTCATTATATATAAAACAAAAATTCTTTCTTAACTACTCTTTTCGCAATGGCGAACTCCCCTCCCCCTTTCCACATAAATTTTCTCCAGATATACTCCTGAAGGTTGTTTCCAAGTTTCAAAGAAGGGGAAAAGTTGTTTTGAATAGGTGATTGAAGTAGTAAAGTTGTTGACGTTTGGCTTGATTAGAGGTGAGTACTCTATCGCAAGTTTATAATCTTTCATACATTATGAATGTGTATTGTATATTTTGGGTTGTTGTAAGTGAATAACTATTAAAAAGATTACAAGTATGTTGATATGATAATTAATAAGATAGTATATATAGAAAGTTAATTATTGAGATGAGATTTAGTAAAGTGTGTTCTTGATTAAATTAGTATGATATAATAGTACACGTGTATAAGTATGAGAATTGGTTGATTGACCTAATTGATTTTATTGAGAAATTATGTTAAATATCAATATATGAGATATTGGAATATTATAGATTTAAGATATTATGATATAACTATATATGGTTAAAGAGTTAATGTTACAAAATAATTTTTAAATGAGATTATATGGGTTATGAATGTAATGAATAGGGAATAAATTATTTGGTTGATACTTGTTCAAGTATGAGATAAGAAAATATTGAAGATGAATTATTGTGATATTGATGTGAATATGGAATGTTGAGAATTATGATGTTATGTGAAGATAACATGATGATAAAAGGTGGTAAGATTATGAAAGTTGATATGATGTTGAGTTTATGAGATGTGATGATATGAGAAGTTAATAAGAAGGTAATATTAACCTTACCATAAGATGGGCCGAATGTATTGTGAAGTTACATGATTAATAATAATATATGAAAAGAATGGTGATATTAAGATGATAAATGATGAGATATATGTATTGTGAAATTTTCGAGGATACGATGGCAATTATTGATATTGTAATGGTTATGTATTAGTATGATGTTATGATATGGCATATTATGAAAGTGGATATGATTTGCGTTGTGATTTGTGAGGTGATATCTCCGGTATTCTTGAGAATCGACGGTCCCATAGGATCAACGGTATTCGCAAATCAACGGACTGTGTGTCCGGTATTTGTTAGTATCCACGGCCCTATAATCCGGTATTCAAAGGAATCGACGGTCATAAGATATTGCTATAAAAGTGTGATTATGTGTGAACTTCTATTCGGTTTGTTGGTTCTTTGGAATTACTCATAGCAGGAGGTTGAGGTGTGTGTCCGATTTACTTGGTGTAAGTGGCAGGGGAGGTTCTATTGTGGGAGGATTGTGTTGTGGTGCTTCGTTTTCTTGGTGTAGAGGCAACGAATGACGTTGTTGTTCCCTCCTGCAGGTTGTGGTATATTTCCCGTTTGCTAGAGTAGAAGCAACGGGTGGCGATTATATCTCGTTTCTTTGGAGTAAAACAGCAGGCAATACTATTTTGTCTCGTTCTTTGGAAGTATTAGAAACAATGAGTGACGTCGTTTTTCTTTTCTCCTATGGGAAAGAGTAGACTCCCGTAGAGGCGGAATAAATTATTGTTTACTTATGTGATGTATTGAGTTATTGGATATTATAGTGTTATCTATTATTATGGAATTATTTTATAAGTTAATTGTATTAAAATGGGTTGAAGATATTAAACTATGAGGCTGACTAGTGATATGAATAAATATGATAAAATATAATGAAAATAATTATCACGATTATGCGATATTACATATTTATATATGTGTGGTTGAATATGAGCTTTGTTATAGTATTAATTTCACAAGCTTCAGCTATTACAGGGAACCCACATTGTTTATTGTTCGGGGGGAAAGTCGGCGTGCGGCGTGATTGTGGCGATGAGTGAGTAAATCGTTATTCGAGATTGGGTGGCTAAGATATCCTCAGCGATTAAATGGTGTGTACCTTGTTTTTAGCCAAGCATATATTAAGAAAATATGCGCCTTAGTTTGTATGATTGATAGGTGGCAAATGTAATATTTGTTGTTGTCATGAATCACCAAACAAGGCATAGTCGCGTTGTATTTTTCGTTCATTCTTTTTTAGTTCGGATTGTATGGTGAAGCTACGATGTTAAGTATTTAGCGGCTACAACGCCGAAGCTAGAGCCTTAGGCAGTCGTTACACTTTAATAGTGAGAACATAATTTTATAATACTTTTTGGGAGTAATGCTAATGGACATTAAAATTAAACAAAGATCATTGTTTTAGTTCTAATACTATGTGGATGGCCAATTATCATTATATGTATAATTAAACCTATTAGATTTAGATCAATAGTTTACGAAATGATATGTTAATAGTAGAGATGAACATAAGTTGTGCCCGAGTTAGAGACGTTTTAGGTCAATCTATAACGAACGAGCTTTGAGCCTTGGTTCACACTTCACAATCCTAATTTATAAAACATATTGGAATTTACACTATCATATATTTTACTCTTTTTTAACGACGCCCCTCATTAATTTATTAAGGAACAAACTACAACATCTAACAATTGGAGACTAAGCATGTGTTTAGCAAACATTATGTTCACCGTTAACGTTTAATAGGTCCGCCTCTTTTTGTACCAAATCGATGAGAAAATTGGGAAAGTAGCACATATTTGACCAGTTTTAATCTTGCAACAAGAACAAGGCATTGGTCATTGTCCCTTGTCATGATATTTATGCTTTTGGATTTCATGAGCTTGGCTTTTAATTTAGATTTAGCTTCATGTGGTATTTAATTTGATGATGACAAGTAATATGTTTTGTTTTATAATTATCATTTGATGACATTTGCTGGTTTCTTTTTATAATTATGTTTACTTGTTTTATAATCTAATGTATATTCTATTTTAGCATTTTAATTCTATTTAATTTCTCAAATGATTCTTCGGTAATACAGAGTATTTAGAGTATTATGTTAAATTATGCCTCCTAGGCCTGTTGGCAAATCATTTTTCGGCAAAACCAAGAGGCATACATAGGTCTTGATATTGAGGTAGGAATCTTGTGTTATCACATAAAAATACATGAAATAAAATGACGAAAAATATATAAATTTATGTGATAACATTCACATAAAAATATAAATCAATTTATAAATCTTGTATTATCACATAAAAATACATGAAATAAGAAATTATTGTTCCGATTCTATCATAAATGCAAATGAGTAGATCAATTCGTATAAACATCATAATTGCTAAGAATTTGAACTAATTGATTTCATCCTTTAAATTCATTGTTCCATAAAATAATGCATATCTATTTTTCCTGTTTCTGTTAGTTGTCTTATTTCCTAAGGAGAAAATCAATAGATTAAACATAAAGTAAAATTGCAGAGCCCAATGCAAACCAATGCAAAGGTCACGATACAATTAAAAGTGACGAAACAAATTCTTTTTCAATATGTTCTTATATAATTTTATTTTTCATGTAACAATTAAATTTATGAATTTTCTGTCATCACTGTTCCTTCTACATATGTCTTTGTATATGGTTAAAACACCGATTTTCTTTGTGGAACATTAGTTGGTGATTGGGACTTAGTAAATACTGGTGCCTGAGATAGTGGTGGATATGTGGAAATATTTTGGGTTCGGAGCATGTGGGTAAGTTTTTGTAATTTTAGCAATAAAAATATTTTTAGCCCAATTATGTATTTTACTAATTTTAGCACCAATATATAAAGATTTTAAGATCGGAATTTAAAAGCTACGAAATAAAAATGAATTAGGTCTCATATATAATTCTAAATAGAAAAATATTCATTGTTGTACAATGAATCATATGACTTGTGCCTCTTTGAGACATACCGAAGCCTAATGTTGTTATCGAATTCGGTTCGGTTCGGGATATTGCTTATCCAGTAGCCCGCTAAGGTTATCGGGTAATCCAAAACCGGACCGATAACATAGCGGTTTAAAAAAAATTACCGGTATCGGACCGATACATTATCGGTCGGAGTACCGGACATAGATAAAAAATAGGCAATTCAAAAAAACCAAAATAGTATCAAATTATCCAATAATAACAATGTCAAATACCCCAAAATTATCCAAAATACCCGTTAATAGTATCAAGGTGTCAGAAAACAATATCCTTTGAACCCAAAAATAGTATCCAACATTTAAAAAATAAAATAGGGGTTATATCGTGATTGCTCGAGATTGTTTACTACTGGGATTATTAATTAAAATCGTAATGGTTACTGGCCAAAAAAATCGTCTTTGGACCGATAACCTCCAGAGCATGTAAATGGGTCGGGAATTTGGGGCCTTATTTGTGAGCCAGTTTGGTTTTCCGGCGGTAACGGCATAATGGTACCTAACACCCTATCTCACATTTGTTGAAATGATTAATTTTTATTTAATAATTAATTAAAGGTATTGCATTTGATAAATTGAAAGACTTCTAATTTAAACTAATAATTATCTTGCATCATGATTTTCGAGAGATCCTTAGTTTATGAGTCAACTTTCAAATATATCACTATGATTTGCATAAACATCCATAATGTTGGACTTTTAATAAGAATTAATAAAAAATCAAAGGAAATAACTATCAAGCTGTTTGGATTCTCTCTTTTTCGCCTCTGTAAATCATGAAGGGCTTCACAGATTTAACAAATTTTCCAGACACGGTCAATAACACACAAGAAAAAACATGCAAATTATTTTGTAAAATAGCCAAATAGGAGTATAGGTTTTTTGAACAAGTCCCCAATCCATTCTATGCCCAATTATTGAATCATGTATTTAAGAAACTCATTTATAATGTTAGTCTGTGGACTGTGGACAAGAACCCCAATTCCAGCCCCTTAGCACACTTTAAGAAGGATCTTTAACAAACACTGACTAACGCCTTACGGACTATTCTAGCATATTGTCACAGTCCGTTTTGAGATCATGGCCAGTGACAGCAAGCGATAGGATCACAGGGAGTTGCGCTCTGCTGAAAGTCTATCTCAGCTGAGTTTCGATACATATATTGGTCTCTCACGAAGGACTGACAACGAGGCGTGAGTACGTGTCGTAGTGGCATGCTCGGATCTGAAGTTAAACTGTCTGAAATTTCGTTTGAGTCACTACTGAAGAGTTTGTCGCCGGTCTTGGACACGACTAGGAAGGATGGTTGGAGGATGATCCTGCGTCGCGATGAGTCGTAGGTGAAAGCCAGAGTAGGTATGTAGTTGGGCGAATCCGGTATTGTTTATGAGATCGTGGTGCTTGCTTGGTTGGTTAAAGCTGCTAGATACGTGAGCCCGTGATAATACGCTTCGTTCAAAGAAGTAATGTTTTAACATGCCAAACCTATTTCCACCGCTTGGTGGTACACGGCTCCAGCTCGGTTCATATATAGTTTCACCGTGTACTCTCTACGTTGAGTATTTTTTGAATTAAGAAACAACGATCGTGTAAAATGAACGGTCACGTCACACGTGGAGAAGTTTAAGCCGTGGAAATAGTTATTGTCGTTTTAACTTGATTTTCTTGTCTTTTCCACAATTTCTATTGAATTCAAAACATAGATTAATGTGATTTCAAAATACTAAGTTTACTATCCATGAAAATAATACAATAAAACATAAAACATCCAACAACTTAGTTTAACATCCATAAAACAATAAATGAAATATTTGCTACCTAAAAAACATAACCTTAATTATTTTCATCCTGTCTAAAATGATTGTCGTTTTAAAAATCGAGTAAAGCTTTGATTATGATGCTTTCTTAAAGCGTAATTTAAAATTATTAAAAAATATTATGAAAATATTTTAAAAGCGAATCTAACCATATGAATTTTATATTTATTAAAATAATAAATAATTATTAATAAATTATTAAAGCTACGCCGATTTTTTGAAAACAATAATTATTTTGGATTGGAGGGAGTAAGACACTACAATTAGTGTTATCTTCATCGATCACGTCTGATGTTGCTGTCTGCCTGCCTCTAATGAAATATAGGCGATCATCAACTTTCTTCATTTCAATCTTCATATTTTTGGTCTCTCTATGACCAAATGCTATTGGGTTTTTGTTGATTCGAGAAGATCATGTAGCAATATCGTGTGATATAATTTATGGAAAGGATATGACTTCTTGGCAAAAGTTTGTTAAGATTTTTAATGAAGTGATTCATGTCATCCTCCCCATTTTGAGTCATTTCTACATATTAATTCTCTCCTCATTGAGAAAAGCATGTGACTAAGGTGTGTGAATGAAGCTAAGAGATACATAAATTGTTCATCTTAATCATTAATATCATTATCACATGGAAAGCTATTAACAAAGTTACTAATTTTTCGCTTTATAAGTATCATTGTAAGTTCTTAGAAATGTAAATGAACAATTAATAAAAATAACAACTACCAAACAATTAACAAAATAAAGATAATGAAAAGAGTATAACTCCAATGAAATTTAAGGATGATGAAAAACAACGTAATCCCTTCAATAAATAAACACAAAAATTTGATATGAAAGAACTTGAAAACTATTGAGTGTTTTGTTGAGTGTCTCACATTGAAAATAAGAATATAGTTGAATATTTTATAATTCAAGGGGCTATTTCACCTAAAATCAATTGGTTTTAGGGTTATGCATCTTTGAATTTCTAAAGTATATCTTCTCTCCTTTATAAGTGTGTCCCAGACAAGTTTTATCAATTTTCATATGTTTGTGATTAGAGATGTTAACGAACCGAATCGAACCGGTTCGAAAATCGATTCGTTAATCAACCGAATCATATATTGGATTCGTATTCGTTTCGAAATAAAACCAAACCGTTAATCGAATAGCATAAAATAGCAACAACAAAAAACCAGCTCGTTAATTAGACTGCATAAAAACGTAAATCATTTCGAATCGCTCATAATTCGATTCAACTCGTAAAAGGTGCTAGGATTAAAGTTAGGGCATGTTTGGTATTTATTTAGTGTTAGATTAGGAGCTAGGACATGTTTGATATATACTTTAGCAAAAGGAATATTACAACCAATTTTAATGAGCGATTAAATAACGAGTACAAATAAACTATAAGTCACATTAACAAATCGTAACCAGTTTGAATTATAAACGAAACGAATGAACAAGCAGGTTTTTAACTACTGATTGACAGTTTATTCGATCGCTAACAACTCTAGTTGTGATTTTCTCCATTTTCCCTAGCTTAAATTTATAAGACATGAAACTATAAGGACAGTTGTGCAAATAGCAAAAGTGCCCCCATAAATTTCACTCGGTTTACAACTTTTCTCCCACTTTACAAAATGTTGTTTGGTGCATGTGGCCTCCCTGGTCTGGTCTTCATAGTCTTATTACACCTTCCTCTTTCTTTCCTCTTATCTTAACTTCACATATTCCTACCTTTCAAGCCCGTTGGGATTTGCTTCTTATTCCTCAATTATTTCTTCAATATTCCCATTTTTTTCCCTCGGTCAGTATTTCTTTTCCAACTTTTTTTACTTGTATGAATTTCAACTAATTTGTATGTAGTCGAGGTCATTTTAGTTGACGTTTTTTGTTTTGAATGGAATTTTTTTTATAGTTAAAGATTAAAATAATTTCCTGACCTCTGACCTCTTTTTCTACAAGATTCGAACCTTATCATGTTGAGGTCTAAGTTGTGCTAGCTCAACCGCTAAACCGTTTCATTAGCTCAACCGCTATACCGTTTCATTATTTTTAATGGAACTTTTTTTGATAGACTTAGTTTTAACTCTGTATAATTTATTGTAATAAATATAAAATTGGTATTTTTTTTAAAAATTGAACTTTCATAATATTACCCTTTTTTTAATTTTTCGGTGTATAAATAAATATTCCCTCTATCCTTAAAAATGTCCAGTTTGGCTTTTTAATTATTAAAATTAACAAATTGAATTACATAACAATTTAAAATGATAATTTTAGTAGTAAAATAGGGTGTAAATAATATATATTTGTTATATTTTTCACAAAATATACTACAACATATTAAAACATATTTTTGTTCGAAGTTTTAAAACTCAACACATCCAATTTAGAAAGTGGACCATCTTTAAATGGAGGGGTATTTATTAAAACATATTATTACAATTTTAGCTGATGTTATAGTTTCTTGTTACTACCAAGATGTGGAATTATTCTCGAATTTTTTTTAATATTTTTATTTATTTTAGAAATGATTTTTTGTGATCTGGGTCAAGCTGTATAGATTGTTTTCAGCTTTATATGCTTGCATTTATGGAAATATGATATTGCTAAAGGGTTGTTGGTTAGTTGGTGGAGCATACATGAAGTAAAAGTATATAGGACTATTTGAAATGCTTATTTAATGTTGTTATTACTGGTTTGGTGAATACCCAAGAAGTGAAAACAAAAAAAAAACATTTTTTTATAATTATAATGGTGCTTGATTTTGTTGAGAAAAATGCGAACTTTAATGTTTGAAGTTGATGTAAAAGTTTTGGATTGCGTTGTTTTCGGTTTATAGTTTCTTCAATAAAGAGTTGTTAGGGTGTGTGTATGGCGTATCGTGCAAGGATCTATTGGATTGTTAATTGATGGTTTCGTCTGCTAAATTGTTCTCGTTTTGTGTACAGATCCAATGATATAGCTGAAGAGGTCTAGTCTTGTGATCATAGTCGTATTTTCTTTATTGAAGTTCATGATGGTGGCAGAATCTTGGTTTCGTAGTATATTGAGGGCATCGAAGAAGCATGTGCCCGAGTCTGAGAAATTGGTCTTAGGAGTACTTGCATTTGAAGTTGCAAGTTTGATGTCTAAATTGGTTCAGTTATGGCAATGTTTGAATGATAAGCAGGTTACTAAGTTAAGGCAGGAGATAGCTAGTTCTGATGGTATAAAGAAGCTTGTTTCAGACGATGATGAGTATGTAGTGAGGTTAATATGTGCAGAAATGATGGATAATCTAGCAAATCTAGCTAGAGCAGTGGCTAGGATTTCTAAGAAATGCAGTGATCCGCTATTGAGGAGTTTCGAGTCTGCATTTAACAATCTGATGAAGATGGGAACTGATCCATATGGGTGGCAGTTCACTTGGAAGAAAATGGACCAGAAAGTAAAGAAAATGGAGAAGTTCATTATGGTCAATTCGAATTTGTATCAGGAAATGGAAATGCTTTCTGATCTTGAGCAGACACTGAGAAGAATGAAAAGTGAAGATACTACGGACAGTTTCCGTTTAGTTGAATGTACGAAGATGACACAGAAAGTTGCATGGAAGCAGCATGAGGTCAAGCATCTAAAACAAATCTCTCTTTGGAACAGAACCTATGATTACACTGTGCAGCTTTTGGTAGGGTCTGTGTATACTATATTTGGTAGAATTGGTCATGTTTTCGGAATTAATAACGTAGCAGAGATGGGTATCAAAGATTCTGGAGTTCTAGGCTCTGATCATATTCCCCGGAGTCATTCAGTTGTGTTTATGCAATCATCGGTCCATCCATCTGAAAGTGTTAATCATAGGTTCTTCTCTGGTCCATTAGGCAATATAGCGACCAAGTCTAGACCACTCTTGTCGAGAAATAATATGAACAGCTCTTATTCAGGACCTATTCAAACTTCTGCGGCGGAGGCAAGTCTTGGGACACGAAGGCAAAGTAGTGTTGGCTTCTGTTCAGGTCCACTCAGTAGTTCATCCCACCAGGCCAGTCCTTTGAATAGAACAAAAAAATCTAGCCGGAGTTTTTTGCAGTTCTGGTCTCGTTCATCAAAATCACATAGGCAAAGTCCTAATGCTGGGCCCATTAAAGGCTCCATGATTAGTGGAAGTACATCTTCTGCAGGCAACTGCAATTTGAACTCAGATGCTCCATTTTCTCGAAACCTAGGTAAAGATGTTAATGTGGACTCCGTTGCTTCTACGAATAAAATGCAGGATACTCTATCAAGTTGCGGTTTCAATACCCAACGATTGCGTGCCCCACCTGATTCTCTTGGTGCAGCTGCTTTAGCACTGCACTATGCAAATCTCATCATTGTAATTGAAAAGCTAGCAGCGTCTCCGCACTTGATTGGCCAAGATGCAAGAGTTGACGTGTACAACATGTTGCCAGCTAGTATCAGGATGGCCCTGAGGGCAAAATTAAAGCCTTATGCCAAAGAATTGTCTTCTTCAGTTTATGATACAGCTCTAGCACGAGAGTGGAATGAGGCAATATCTTCGATATTGGAGTGGTTAGCGCCACTTGCTCATAACATGATAAGATGGCAGTCTGAAAGAAGCATTGAGCATCAAAATTCGGGATTTAGAACAAATGTTCTTCTTGTGCAGACTCTTTACTTTGCAAATCAGGAGAAAATTGAGGCAATAATAACTGAGCTTCTTGTTGGTCTGAACTACATATGGAGATTTGGCCGAGAAATCACTGCTAAAGCTATAGCTGGGTGTTCCAGTGGTATAACCGTTGATGATTACTTCGATGGATAGAAACAAGTTGAGTCGCTAGCGGCAGCCTGGTTGCTGGCAAAAAGCGGCCGAGGCTGAGATGCTGACCACCAATTAAGGGGGTTCCAGGACCATATGAGAAGGTGGTAGAAGTGCAGTTTATATGATGTGAACTTCACGACGCTTCCACTTAGTCCCTAACTACTCTTATAATTGGCTATTGAATACTAGACTTGGGTAGTAGTAGATTCTTTGATGGTAAAAAGTCAGATTTGAATGATACAATATTTTTTAGGTCTGAAATGGTAAAGGCTTGTTCCTAAGCTGAAGGAAATTTAGCTATAATAGATCATATCTGAAAGATCCATGGAAACTAGCCTTTTGAGAGCTATTATTTGTAAGCTGTGGTAATTATAGTTTATTTCTGCACTAAGTTGCTAATTTTGTGTGTAATGTTAGTAGTATGCACACGGTTAACGTCGAGGAAAGCAAATGTGATTTATACTAGGGCTTTCAGCGGACCAGGTAATCTGACACCTGCTCGACTCAACTAGTTAACAATAGTGAAGATATCTATACAACCCTTACGTATAATCAAGCTTGAAATGTGGTGTAATTAAGTCTGCAATGAAAAGATATCTGTAATCTGCCTGTTTTATTCATTCTTCTGAGCATTTTATTCCATTTAAAGTGCATTCTATCTTGCAACATTTAACCAATGTGTGCCTTGGAGCAGGTATTTCCTATTTCGCTGATTGTCAGTGTCCCAAATTGCAGAGTGATTTAATGTTGTTATAATTGAAAGCTTCTCTTTTTTGTTATTACTTGTTTTCTTTTTTCACCATAAGAAAGCAAATTAGATTTTGGACAGATTCGGAGAAAAGTCTCGACAATCATGTTCTGGGTGGACCTCGAGTCAATTGTGGAAGTATTTTATGTGGAATAATGGAATGTTTTCCCTCTTGATAGTTGTAGTTGTTACTTAGTCTTTAGCAAATGGCAGTAATAGGAACGTCGTTTGCATTAGTAGTTTTTGTTATATGTGATTTCGTTATTATATTTATAAAATGTATATAAATGGAATAATTATTCTACTTGTAATTATTATTATAATTATAAAGGTAGCAATAAAATTATAATAGGGAAACAAAGCATCTAATAAGTAAAATTTTACTAATTGTAAAAGTGTCGTTTTCTTAAAACTATGAAATTATCGGCGAAAATATCGTCACTATTTCTAAAGGTTAAGATTTATAAATTTTATTGTCTTAATTGACTTGCTCTGACTTTGACTTAGATCAAAATTATCATACTAATAGTAAAAATATGTTGAAAAATATTATATCTCAATATATTTTCAAATACTCTTCTAGTATTTGAGTTCTGAAATGGAGTGCAGTTTTTCTTTTTACCAATATTTTGAGTTGTTAAGAGGAACTAAGAATTTTCATTTTGATTATTCTATGAGAAAGCTAATCATAATATTTTTGTATTTTTTGAGAATTTTGTTAATTAATAAACTATAGGTGGAAAAGTACTTTTTCTACTAAGAATATAGATCAATTATTTTTCGGTTTTATAATAAAATAATATTAAAAATTCATTATTTTAAATTAAGAATGTTGATTTCAATAGCATGCGCTTAAAATACGTGATATAAACTACAGTATAGTTTTATATCTTGAAGCGTAATGCGTAAATGCTTTCTAAAAAAATTAAAATGTACTCAAAATCATCGTTTTTATTTTATTTTAGGGTTGTTTTATGTATGTCTTTTGCTTGACTTCGCATTATTAAATGCAGCATGTAAAAATCAGTATTTAGTTACGATAATGAAAATAAATAAATAGGGCTGATGCTGGTGGGAGCGTGGAAATTTTTTTAAGGGGTACCGAGAGTTATTTAGGGGAGAGTGAAAAAATATCATTTTATCAATTTTTAAATTTTTTTTTTCAACAACTATTATAGATTTTAGGGGAGCTAATCACATGCTCTTATCCTTTCTTTAATCTACAACAGTTCTGTCACTTCTGTAATGCTAAAGACCACCTATTAAAGAAAACTTAGTTGACTATAAAATATATTTATGTCTTGAAATAGTAAAGACCACTACTGTATAAATGGTATAATATATATGTAAGCATTACATGTTGGATAAGAAATTTACTTATTGACTTTTTATTGATTATGCGAAGTGCTTATCAATAATCAGAATCAAAACTTCAACGATTCTTATGGATATAAGTTACTATTCGTAATTATTATTTCATATATGTTAGTAATAAAATATATATCCTAATAAGCAAAATTTATATGCTATTGACATAAAAATTAAAGTATCATTATCTCGATCAATAAAAAGTCAACTTTGTATGTTTAAACTTGATAGGTATCGCGTGGGGAATGAGATTCTTTTCTTAATATAGTATATACACATCATTTGAGTTTAAAAATGAATCACATGGTTTGAAAATAATGACAATAATAAGCTAATAAGATGATGAGAAAATTATACGCATATGTTTACCTTATATTTTCTAAGGAGTATAGTTTATTAGTATTATACTTTTAATATGTGAATGCAAGCCTCGAATTCTTTAAGCATTGTCAAGCTTTTGAATTCCCCGATAGTTGGCGGCTTTATAAACCCAGACTCGATGTTCTTTTGATGTATGTATAATTAATTGTTGTTATAATTTTTTTAAAAATTATTTAAAGAAGTATGTTGATGCATGAAAATTATGATCATCTAAGTAAATTAATAAATCTTATATATCTTTGAGAAATCTAACTAAATAACCAATGTAATTTTTCAACCATTTAAATATAAAAGTTATGAATATTACATACTAAATTTATCTCTAAAAGATCATAAAATTTTATTTTCCAATAATCAAAACTATTTAAATCTCAACCAACAAAATTTCAAAATTATGAATATTATATACCACCTCCATCTCTAAAAGGTTGTTCGATTTTCTTTTTCAATAGTCAAAATTATTAAGAATTTAACCACTAAATTATGAATACTACATACAAAATCCATCTCTAAAAGAGCATTCAATTTTTTTTCAATAGTCAAAATTTTTTAAAAACTCAGCCAAGCTTTAAAAATTATGAAAATATCATAGTACCTCCATCTCTAAAAGTTTAATTGATTTTCTTTTTGAATAGTTAAAATTATTTAAAAGTCAACAATCAATATTTAAAATTTATAAATACTAAATTTCACGTTCATCTAAAAAGATGAATCAATTTTCTTGTTCAATCGTCAAAATTATTTGAAACTCAGCAGCAAAATTAAAGAATTATGAAATTTTATGAGTCTTACATCTGCAAATGTTCATGGTTTCTTTTTCAATATTAAAATTATTTAAAGCTGACCACAAAATTCAAAATTTATAAAAATACTAATTATGTGGAAATGGATTCTAAAAGATCATTTCAATTTTTTTTTTTTCAATAAGCGCAATTATTTAAAACTCCACCAACAAAATTGATAACTTATGATTACTATATATACTTATTACGTTCGTACCTAAGATATTTTTCAATAAAAGTCAAAATTATCAAATTATTATTAGAAAAGATTGTCTAGATTAATTTTTTAATCAAATTTACAAACTTTGTCATCACAACTTATATACACATAACATTGATTTGAATAGTAAATTATAAAATTTTTAGTAAATTACTTTAAATATATTAATACTTTAAATATTTTTCATCGTATAATGTAATATTTTTCATAAATATTTTTAACTTGAAATATTCTTAACATAATATTTCGATTATTCAAGTAAAAATAATGTGTGGAGTTTTGTATATTTTAATAATTAGTAAGTAGAGTCACCTTAATTAATGCAATATCTGACTTGTAATAGAATTATGATAAAATAATTCTATTTACATGTAGAATCTATATTATTGGATTTATATTTGTAGTCTTTTATTTTTAATTGAAATTTATCAAAATACAATTATACTTAAATTTAAGTTATTTTAGTCCCGGATTGAGAGGATAAAACTTTTAAGATAAGCTACGTGTTTTTATATATATAGAATATAGATTGATAGATATAGATTATGTGAAAAAATGTTTCAATCTTTTTTAATACAAATAATGGATATATTATGAATTTCGGTTTTCTAATATGTGCCATTAGGACCTGAATTAAGGTGATAATTAAGAAAAATGTTGTCTGAGATTTCACATCTGACTTTGATATGAAAATATTTGTTAAATATATTTCCTTATTATTTTCAATTTTACTTCTTAAATTGTGTCCTAAGGGCATATATTAGAAAAATCGAATTAATTTATTGTTCGTATAAGGAACATTATTACTCAAGCAGCTGAGTTGTTATACACACATTGAAATTGTAAAAGAAAAGGGGCTAAAATTACGATTTTACCCCCTATTTGGAAGTGTGGTGTTTGAGGAGTTCCACCTAGGAGTAAAATAGTCATTTTCCTCATTTGGACGTTGTTTGAGTGTGTGTATAATTAAAAGAACTAATTATTCCTTATTACATTATGAAGGTTCAATAAAAGAAACAGTGTTTCTCTATCCTTCGAGAGGCTTGAACTGGTATCTGAAGACTAAAATGAAATTAACAATGTTAATGGTTACATCGCATGAAGGAGTTCAAAAAATATACCACATACCATAAGATCCCATGATTTTTCATGGTATTGACGAGGGAGTGTATTAGAAAAGTTCAAATGAGAAAAAAAATATCATCAATAATAAAAAATATATAGTGGTAGTTTTATATATTTTGTAAGGATAAAGGAGCCTTGAAAATAGCTTCCACTAGAAAAATCGATAGTGGTGTTGCATCTTTTGACAATTGATGTTAGAATCACCATCTTTATCTCTTGTGAGAGTGTTGCCCTTAATTAACGTTGGCACTTTTCAAGACAAAACATTAATTATGAATAATAGATTCATTTTATTATGAAGAAATACAAAGAAATTATACTATTATACAAAAAAATCCCAATAATATGAATAAAAATATACCAAAATTTTGTCTCCAGAAACGTTATCGAAAAATTAAAATAGATTGGGCACGCATCCTATTTTTACATTTTAATCTAGGAAAAAAAGGTAATGCGGTTTATTATTTTTATTTTAAGGCTAAAGGCCCTAAATGTCCCAATACTTTAGTATATTGAATCTTTCGAAATAGTATTTCTTATTTGATTTTTGAATAGGTGCGGTGATGTATTTTTAGTAACAGCTTTCGAAAATTGTCTTTTTGGTATCGACTTTCATTTGACTTTTAAATGTTAGATGCCCGATAATGAAGTTAGTCATACTAAAAATATTAATTTTTTAGAGGAAAAATTCACAAAAACTCATATGCCACAACAAAAACTGATTTTTTATAGACAATATTCGTAAAAATTAATGTGTCATTAATAAAACAAATAAACCCCCACCCCCAAGCCACCTCATTTATCAAGTTAGCCTTGAGCATATAATACTGAAAATGAAAGAATGACATACTCCTTTTACATGACATGTTCGGTTATGTAATTTCCTTGCAAGACATAGCTTCTGCAACTATCTCAAATGCCAAAATCTGAGTTGCAAAACAGTGGGTGAAATCTCAGTTGAGATTTGGGGAAATGGAATAGCCACTGATATCTCAGTTCCAACATAAATTTTGTAATTGATCAAGTTAAAGTATACCCAAAATCTCAAAGGCCAAAATAAATTGGAATTTAAAACATACCCATAATCGATTTTGAAATTGTTAAATAGTTTCCCTTGACAATATGTAGAATTTCCACAAATCTCAAGTTCCAAATTCCAAAATCTCAAATTTTTGCATATTGTTAGTAGATATTGAGATAGCTATTAGATTTACTTGATTTTTGTATTTGGGATTTTATTTAAATTTTGCATTTTAGATTTGAGGTATATTAAATCTTGTACTCTGGGCAGTTTGAAATCAAAATAATGACGCAATATGTCCGGAACTAAATGAGATTATATGATGACGAAGGTGGTGGCCTGGTGGGTAGGCGGTTCATATTGGAAAAAAATTTAATCGCACTGATTTAAATTGATTTGAATTAGATTTTTGAAATAACTTAGATGAGGTTTAATAATTTTAAAAGCAGAAACTTCGGTTTCACTTTCTGTAGTCCTTGTGCCGTCATTTATATTTAATTTATTTTAAATTTATTATATATTTCAAATAAATATTTAATTATTCATAATATATTATTAGTATCTACATTGATTACCAATTTATATTAGGCCTAGACGATTACTTTAATAAAATCATATTAGTATGGTCAATTTAAATGGAATAGAACAATAAGTCAATAACATAGTCCATAAAACCCTCCACGAGTAGAGCCCCTTCAAAATGCTGGGGAAACATGGAAAGTGCCAAATAAAATCCGACACTTCGCTTGGAGGCTGCTCTCAGACACCTATCTCTTCTAACATGGTGAGGAGGGGGATGGAGGATAAGTCTCCTCAAGACTTGATAGAGTATGGGGTTTATAAGTTTGAGAGAGAACTTTTTCTATTGTGGATAATATGTTTGTGGAATATCAAGCATGCAAAGGCATATTAGGACAAATATATTCAACCTACTGATGTGCTTGATGCTGAGTTTGAAATGGATTAATGACTTTGCTTCTATCTGTTTAGAGTTAATGTGTAGCTCATATGCAAGTGTTAAGAACTTGTGAATGTACTCTATTTGGGTTTCATTATCAATAAAGTCATCGATTTAAAAAAAACAAACATAATCCATAAAATAATAAAATAATGATTTAGTGAGTGCATCTACGAAAATTTTGGCCAATATATTTACCATTTAAATAAGTAAAAGTAAATTATCTTTTCAAATTTTTTAATTTGAGTTATTTAATTTTTAGTAAAATTATCAATAATGTACAAATAATCATCTATAGATGTTGAATTATGGAATCTGGAGTTAATTTTGGATTTTTAATGATCTTGGCGATTTACCGAATCGCACCTATTTGAACATGTAGAAAAACCTATTGGTAGAGAAAAGCCAAGATATACCGAACAGAAAACCGAAATAACTGTTTTGATACTGAAAACCGCACCGATGACCATCCCTAGTGGTGGGTATAGTGATGAAGATGGTGGTGAAGGTAATACATATTTAATATTGATGGGTGGGTTAGAAATGAAATA
Organism: Lithospermum erythrorhizon; assembly: GCA_019722365.1. NCBI lineage: Eukaryota > Viridiplantae > Streptophyta > Magnoliopsida > Boraginales > Boraginaceae > Lithospermum > Lithospermum erythrorhizon. The sequence continues at coordinate 19,884 of JADFUC010001221.1, read as the reverse complement.
TGGTTAGGTTAATTATAATATATGGGTGAGTTTAATGAAAGTTGTTCGACAAAATTATCCTTGTTAAAATTGATTATGTCTTAAAGAAACTTTTGGGTTCTATGCGATTTTGAAGTTTGAGTCTTGAAAATAAATACCGTGTGTGCGTTTGAGTTAAAAGATTTAAATCTTTTATTGAAATATTATCAATAGATCATGTCATAGAAATTGCTTACAACATAAAATCAAATTATTGGTCAATAATCAAACCATTGTGACAACAAAAATTATGTTTGATAAACTAAAAAGCCCATGGATTATTTGTGCTAAACTATCCTTTTAACTAGAGCACAGATTAAAATGTGATTTATATATCCTTTAGCCTAAAGTTGAGTATGCACAACACAAACTTGTGTGATTTCACACAACTTTGACCCACAAAGAAAGCAAATAATTGGTGGAACAAATCAGCAGAGAGTAGGCAACTCTATCATCATCTTATATAATCATCAATCACCATGAATACGAGAGCAAAATGTACACCAATTCGGGAAAACAAACAAATCGATTAATTTTTTAATTTATCAGAATCTCTAGTTTTTTTAGTGGTCAAAACAATTTAATAGATTGTTTTGGGTTTATATAGAAAAATTTACTTTATATGAGTTGGGCTTTACATTTAATTCCAAGAATGCCCTTATAGTAAATGGATTTCTATCTATTTTAACTAAAAAAATGTAGTTAGGGGACAATTTGAAATGGTGCCAATAGTTCAAGGTGCCAAAAGAAATCAAGCAAAAAATTTATGGTTCTTAAATAGTCCTAAACTTTCCACCTAAACGAGTGATAAATAAGCACTTATGACGGTAGAATGATTAACCATATATTGACCCCCTCTTCTTACTTTTTCCCCTTAAAAAAAATTTCTTAGCCCTTATGTTCCAAAAATGACCTATTGTGATCCCATTGACAAAGAAAATAGACCATAGAAAAAAAAAGGCATTTTTAACTTGGCCCATATGACCCAAAAAATGGTTTACTATAAGCCAGCACGACTAGACGTGTCAAGGGGGCCGGGCCGGGTCCTCAGCCGGGTTCGAGAACCCGTTCTTAGCGGGCCGGGCCGGCCGCTAAACTAGTACTGGGCCCGTGTCCGCTTCGAGGCCCGTGTCTCGGGGGCTTTAGCGTGGTAACGTCGAGCAGGCGTTACCACGTTTACTGTAGTCTGAGGTAAGATGGTGTAATAAGCGTGGTAGCGTGTCACGTAAAAGGGGTAACGTTTGATTGTGTTACGTAATAAGCGTTGCTGATGTCTTGTGGAAGCGTTACCACGTTAATTGCAACATCCCCATATTTTGAACGTTTGCTATTACAACGGCTATTTTATGAATAAACGTTACCACGTCTGATCAAACGTGGTAACGCTTGATCTCAAACGGCTATATTTTCGAACGTTGGTGAAGATAACGGCTAGTATTATGAATAAACGTTACCACGTCGTCCAAGCGTGGTAACTTTCTGATGCTGTCTGCTTAGTTTATCAAGATTGGCACTAAGCGTTACCACGTTTATCTTGACGTGTGCGTTTGTTCTGCCGAGGATTCTTGACATTCCACCATTATTGGCCTCTATAAATAGGGAGGACCATGGCTTGTTTCTACATGAATCCTGCTTGTCTAAGCACAATCAAAGCAATTCTTTTTATATTCTGCAAGCATTCTTGATAGAAATTAAATAATTTCTTTATAATCATATACATTCTTGATCATAGTCAAGCGGTGTGGTATATTTGATTAAATTAGAACTTGTCTGGATGAATCTTGAAAGCTTGCCTTTGCTCGGATTAGGTATTCTCTATCTTTAACTTGTTATTTGCTATATTTTGTTGTTTTTGTTTTATAATGGCCTAGCGACCAATTGGTGCTACGATTCAAATAACCTTGTTAATTTAGAGATGATGTACTTATGGAGTCCTACCCGAAGTAATTAATTCTCAATCTAGTGTTAATACGAGTAATAATGAGAGAAAAAAAGTTCATGGGTTTGGAACCACTTTGATGGCGATCGTGTGAAACAAAAGGCAATTTGTGCATATTGTAAGATGGAATTAGTATGGAAGCGGGGAGGGGAAGGTGGTACCGGTCATTTTGGGTGAACGCCAAATAACAAACATCAAATAACTAACGATAGTGTTCCGGTGGGGCTTGAGGGGTGTGCAAGCAACAATTAATACCAGAGCCTTTGGAAATTTTGGTTTTAATAGGTTTTTTTATAAAATGGAGTCAATGAAATTTGTAATTGGTAGTAATTTGCCTTTTAATTTTTGTGATGGATGGCGTTTTATTCATTGGATTCAAAAGGCTATTAACCCCCGAGCTCATCGTATCCCCCGTTCTACTATGCGCAGTATTGCCTTCAAATATTTTAAAGATCAAAAAGAACTTATAGGTAAGATGATGAATACTTTGCCTTGGAAAGTTTGTTTGACGAGTGATATCGGTGTGTTCGATGATTGCAGTGCAATGTTATTGTTCATGTAATTTGGATTGATATAGATTGGGTTTTTACAAAAGAAGAACTATATATTTTTATTTCGATTGCTAAACATAACAGCATTACAAATTTCGAATGTATTGTTAAATGTGCTCCAAGAATATAATTGTTTGAATAAAATTGTATTTCCTTTGATGATACATCGGCAAACAATGTAGCTATTGACTTAACACAATGGAATGTAAACCGGATTAAATGAACACTTCATGTTAGATGTTTATGTTATGTACTTCAATTAGTTGCTAATGATGGAATTAAGGTTGTTTACGATGAATTTATTCAACTATTAGAAAAGATTGTTCATTTGATTATCACGGGAGGCGGTAGAAAACATGCATATAAAAAATAGTTGAAAGATGGATCGAAAAAAGTTTAAAAATTAATCATGGATGTCGATACTAGATGGAATTCTATGATCTCCCACAAATACGTGCATATGTTTATAAAGAAGAAGTTTTCTAAATTTTATTCCATGTATGCTCTAACGATCCATATTATACTCCGTTGAAATATGAAAATTGGAAATATTGCGCTATGGTGCTTTAGGTTTTGGCCCACGTTTAGATTATACAAAGTTTTTCTAGTCAATATAGTCCCTAATATTCATTTAGCTCTCGAATGTGTAGTTAATCTTCTGATACATATGGATACTCATAAAATGAATATGTTATTGGGATATGGTTCAGTATGGAAGACAAGTTTTAAAGTATTTTCATCATTTACCTACAATCATGTCTGATTGGTGCCATTTTGGATCCTCATATTCAACTTAGTAAGTTTACAAGATCATTGTTGGGAGTTTTATAAAACTACGACCACATAATGAAGTACTTGAAAATTATGATCATAACAAATATTGTGATGAAATTGAAACTTGTTATATACGATGTATAATAAGTTTAGGAGTTAAACATCAACTTAAAGTCTCACAATTAGACCTACACACATTAAGCAGTGCGATAAAATCAATTCAGGGAGTAAAAATTAGAAAGTCAACACAATCACCTTAAGAATGCATTGGAGTCCCAACATGGTTCTACTACATCCCTCATGTCATCCGAATCGGTTAATGAATTAACTCGATATTTGAAAAGCGGTTTTGACACGAATGTCTAATAAAGACAACCGCTTTCGTCTTTTAAAATGGTGATACATGAGCAAGTACATTCCGATTTTCAAGATGGCAAGGAGGTATTGGCTATACCAATGTCTACAATAGCAGAGTGAATACGCATTTAGCATGGCGAAGCTTCAATATACTCAAAAAAGGCGTTCAAGGCTATGGCTCGGCAATTGAAGTTTTGGGCTTAATCGAGATTGGAGCCGACGCCCGTATATGAAGCAAGATGTTGATCCATATGATGAAAATGATAAAGGAAGGCGTGTTCGATGACCTTAGTGATGTTGAAGAAGATATCCTAGCGGAAGAGGGCGGAGTGGATGCCGATCAAAATGATCAAGATGTTTCTTCGGGTGATGAATTAGACTTCGATGAGTTGTAATTTAGAGCATTATTTGTAATGACCATGCAAACTCTGGCCCCTTGGTATAAGCGTATGCGGCTTAATAATAATAAAATTATCATTTATTCTACAAAGTTAAAGTTGTTTATCTTTAATATTTTTTGTAACAACGTGTACATGCTTATTTGGAGCGTTGGGGCGTTAAAAAGCAAAAAATTAAAGGTGCAGCAATAAACGTGTACCGCGTTTAGTAAAGCGATAATACATATTTTAATTGACACTCAAAAGCGAGTTTGCATTGATCATTTCCTAGCGTTACCCTTATTCCAAGCGTTGGGGCGTTTTAAATCAAAAAAATCAAGTGCGTAATAGCGTGTACGTTTAATTGCAGCGTGTCTGCGTTAGAACCACTTTCAAGCAGGTTGCATTCTGATCATTTTTTCCCCTAAACGTTACCCCGCCTTATTTAAACGTTGTAACGTTTAAAACACAAAAATAATTTCTGCGATAAACGTGTACACGTTTAATTAAGCGTGTACACGTTTAATTAGGCGTGTACCAGTTTAATAGGGTTCCAAGCGTGAATTCATAACACAATTTCTAAATTTCAAACTTCCAAAACCAAAAATCTCTCAATCCAATCCTCAAATCTCCTCGAACTATTATATCTAACATATTCAATTATTATTACCCAATTGCTTGATTTTAAAAAAATGGGACCAAGAAGAGTTCAAAGAGGAAAAGAAAAAGTTGAGCGAAGAGGTTACGAATTCGAGAATGAGAAGAGAAGCGAAACAACCACTCCACCGTCCACCATCGCGCCCACCGTCAGGTAGATCCGGTGGCAATAATGAAAGGGCGATAAAGTGCCAACTCCAAAATGTAAGCGGGGTTGTCGTTGATGGCGAAAATTATGGAAATTAGCGGGTAATATTTTGTTTGACTTATTATCAAATACCAAACTTGATATAATTGTAACTTTTGTTGTGTTGGTACCCCGGCGTAGTTGCGCATTATAATGTTAATAATTGTCCGTGGTAGTTTTACGGAACAAGATTTAGCTAGAGCATTTGGTATGGTAGAAGGCGGGATACTATGATTCACGTAGAAGAGGGGTGGTGCAAAAAGTAATAAAGTTGATAGGGAGGATTGTCAACGATTCTTGGCTGCAATGGTCGTAGGGCTAAGAAATCTCGTATAAGCGTATAGAGGTAACAATATGAGCGGCCTTGAATTGTTTGGAGGAAGGTCGTTCAAGATCTTTGCCCAGCTAATAATTAAGGCGTCGAACTTACTTTTATACATGCTTTTTGTCCGTGGGCTCTTTGTTGAGTAGAGGGTTTCGGTTAATTTACCGCATATGATGATAGAACATATGAGCTACCAAAAGAATAAGCTCCCGCATCAATATGGCATGATCATCTCTCATATGTTGGTTAATGTCCAAAATGTTCCCATTATGGAAGGTCAACAAATGGTACAATATAAGCGGGAAAGTATGATCGGAAAACAGTCGTTGCTTGCCCAGGGGTTGTATATGTGGGAGGGTGTGTTGCGTTCTAAGTGGGAAGTTTTCGAGCAATTTGAGCTCGTGAGGGATGATGTGTGGAAGTTTAACAAGTGTCGCTGATCGCCGTTAGGATGGACGCAGTAATGGGAGCCTTAACCTATCCTGACCGATTTTACGTGCATCGGCGGCGGGGCCTGCATGGAGCATGTCGAACTTTGTTGGAGATGCTAAACACCGGCATAGAGGCAAAATGTTTACCGAGATTGCGGGTATGAGAGGCGGAGATATCAATAGGCGGGGATCTAGGGATTGATCGCCTTACATGAAGTAGAGGATATGAGGTTGATGATGCGGGGGGGTATCGACCCCATGCTTGCGGTTGGCGACTCGAAGAAACACATGAGTAGATGTGTTTTGGTTTTATGTTATTATGTACTTTGAAACAATTATGGTTTTATTTTATTTTAATAATAAGTATCTTGTGTTCAAACAATTTAGTATTTATGGTTTGCAATTTTATGTGTTTTGTTTCTATCGTGACTTGGGTTTATTGTTGTTCTTTAAATGCGCGTACGCTTTGTGATACGTGATTGCGCGGTTATTGGCAACATATTAACGTTACCCACGTTAATTCTAGATGTATTCATGACTTTAAACGTTGGCCTATAGTAAACATTACCACGTTAATTTAAATATATTTAGACCATGTTAGCTGGTTAAAACGTTACCGTGCGATATATAGGCGTGTGCGTTTATTCAACTAGGGGCCTCGAACCCGAACTCGGGCCGAAGGCTAGAGTGAACTCGAACCGGGCCCGGTGAGAGTAAACTCTTTGGCCACATCGGCTTTCGTTATAAGCGGTTGGTGGGCCTCACAGGGGCTGGATCGGACTGAGCAGACTCGGGCGAGCCAGGCCAACCCCCTTCCCATAAAGAGATTCAATCTTTAGGAGAACTTCAACGTTTGGGCCTCATATGACCAAAAAATCATTTATATTTAACTCATATGACCAAAAAATAACTTATATGAGATAAGGTGCAAATGACTCTTCTTAGTTGTTAAACTTCAATTTGAGATGTGCACATGTTTTAAGAGTTCGTTTGGATCAGTGGATTTGGATTTGATGGTGGATTTGAAAAAAAGGATCTGAAATTCATGGATTTGAAATCTAATCCATTGTTTGAAAAATCAATGGATTTAAAGAAAGACTGGATTTAAAAATTAATTGTTTAGCGTCATTTTTGACAAATTCGACGAAACTTCATGTTCGACAAATTTAGACCTGAATATTCATTTTTTGACAAATTCGGCCCAAAATGTCAATTTTGACAAATTTCGATCGATGCATTTTAGGCAAATTCGACCCAAACTTCATTTTCTACAAATTTAGGCACAGGCGTCATTTTCACATTAGCCGGAACTTCATTTTCGATAAATTTCGACTCCGAACTACATTTTCAACAAGTTTCGTTGTAGGACATCATTTTCTACAGATTTCGACCCGAAATGTCATTTTTTGACAAATTCGTCAGGTGATTTTCTACAAATTTTTGTTTTTAGACGTCATTTTAAATAAATTCCAACCCCATGCTTTCATTTCGATCGAAAATTTCATTTTACGATACGGAGAATCATTTTGACAAATTTCAAGCAGAGGTACAACAAATTTAGGTGAAATTTTACTTTCGACAAATTTCTACTACGTAATGTTATTTTGTCAAATTTCAAAGCAGGGGCGAAAATGTGATGCCGAGGTCCGAAAACAAACCCGACAAATATGGTGGCAGGTCGAAATGGAATTGAAAATATGGTCGGGATCGAAACAAAAATAAAATATGATCCGGTCGAAAAAGCGGTGAAAATATGATCGATGTCGAAATGGGTTAAAAAATATATGGTTCTTGGTAGAAACGAGGTGAATATGTAGTCCCAGTGATTGAAGCAGTGCGAAGAAATATGATATCGGGTGGCAGGCGAAAAATATCGTCTCCCGGATCGAAAATGGGGTAAAAATATGGTTGCGGAAGTCGGGAAAGAGAAATATGATCGGGTGAAGCAGGGGTGAAATATATTCTCGGGTGAAAATGGGCCTAAAATATAGTCTGTCGGCTTGGGATGAATATATATATTCCGAGGGTGAAAGCAGTAGAAAATATCTTTCTCAATTGAAATGAATGAGAAAATATATTCTTGGGAGTCGAAATAGGTATATGGTTCGGGGGGTTGGGCAGGTGAAAATATGATTTAGAGGTGAAAGCAATGAAAATATGGTATGGTGCAATGGGCGAAAAATATGTTCTCGGGTGAAACCCGCCCATCTGATCTTGGGTGAAAGCGGATAAAAATATGGTGTCGGGTTGAAACATGGTGAAAATAATAGAGGTAAAACAAACAAAAAGTATGTTCCCGATAAAAACATGGTGAAAATATGGTTCCGGGTGGCTTAGGATAAAAATATGTTCGAGGTAAAGCTTGGCGAAAATCGTCCTTGAACGAAGCGGGGTGAAAATATGTTACTTAGATTAAGCAGTAGAAAATATTGACTGGGTTGAAAAGTACAAAAAAATATGATATCGAAGAGACGGATGGATTTAAAATCATATGCGTTTGGAATGATTTTGAATCCACTGTTTGTTAAAAAGGGAAATCATCTCATAAATAAGTGAATTTAAAATCCCTTGATTTTGAAAAATATCCAAACAACACCTATATATTTGAAGTTTTGAACTGTGAATCCACTCCCCAAATCCCTCAATCCAAACACGCCCTAAATGTAATGAGCATGACTCACAAGGCAAAGTAAATCATAAGATGGTGTCTTATTTCTACAACTGCATCTCTTTCTAACAATCAGTATAGGATGTAAATCTGCAACTATGACAAAATTATTACACTAAAATAATACTTGTAAATTACTGAAGAGGATCAAAGCTCGGTTCTTTTTCTTTTGTGAGCTTGTAGTATTCTGCTGTCCAGGTTTGAAAACTCGCTGTTGCTCATGATTATGTAGCGAACAACATGATTACCGATGGAGTTACCAGCAGCATTCTAACAAGGGCCCTCTCTCTTTAGCATCAAAATGGCATCCCATTCTATTACAGGAGTTCAGGAAACCGCAAATCAGCAGGACCGGGCCCCAAAATCCCTTTCTGCTCCGCTATCTTGCCCAGTCCTGGTGCCATTTCAGACTGGCTAATTTTCTCATCCTCTCTCCAGCCAGCCTCATGGAGTTCAATCTATCATGTGGAAGTAACATGGAGAAAGTCATAACAGTTGGCGATGCTAAAGATGAGAAGATTCAGAAGATCAGGGATAAGAGGAGAAAAAATAGAGCAGATTGGAATGAAGTTCAAAAGGAACCAAATTATTGAATCTACACTTGAAATTTTTTTTTTTAGCATATGCATTGCAGTGTATGAACAAGATGTTTCTAGAGCAATTTGATAAAGTATCTTCATGTCATCATATTGTTTGCCTTATTTGAGTCAATCCATTGAGGCCTAATCATAGGTAATAAACTATATGATGCTCAGATATTATGATAAAACCGAAAATTGTAGCACCAGCAGAGTTCCACTTGGCCAATTCGATGATTCAGTTCCAACAAATATTAGATATGAACTTTAAGATATTTAGATCACTCTCGCCAGATGCCCTAAAACCAAGCTTATCTCAAACCAACAAACAAAATGCTGAAAAAGGTAAAAATATGAAAATATTAGATTCCCTATCTTTAAATCTTTCTCCAAAAAATTTAGGTCAAACCTTAGCATTCTTCATATTTGTGCCTTCCTCATTCCACTTTTCTACTTAGCTAACAATAACGTTTATTGTTGCAAAGAATAAAATAGGGAATCTAATTTTGTACAAAAGTTAATGAGTAACCCCTAAAAATTTGATAAAGTGGTATAATGAGATAATTTCAAGGGAATTTTATTGGCAATTGGGTAATTTTTTAATAGTAAAAAACACTTATTTCTTAAAATTAATTTAGTGGACCCATTTATGCACTTATAATACTAAAATTTATTCCTAATGCACACAGAGAATATCAGGGAACTAGTCAATTCTACAATAATTATGTCAATTTATTCTAAGAAATCTATATGACTTGAGCAAGTTAAGTTTATAAATTAATTGGTGATAATATTATTTCTTTTAGAGAATCAGTTGCTAAAAAGGACTTGCCTCATCGTGATCATAATTTCCATCTGGCAGCAATGGGGTCATAAGTGGAGGGGCAAGATCTGGATCAGGCTTTTTAAATATAAATGTTGTATATAAACCTGTAAAATGAGGATAATTAGATGATGTATTTTAGTAATTAAAAAAATATGATAAAAGTTATGACTCACTTAGAATGTCGTATGACCGAGGAAGAAGTCTCCCCCTGGGATCTACAAGACTATGAGCAGGATCTTGTAGCATACCTGCAAACTGTGCTCTTCCAGCAAAACAAAACATAGGGAAAAACAGAAAGGAGACTTTTATTATATTATTATAAATTATAAATAAATCATAATGCATCATGCATGTAACTATTTCTCTACTGTATTATAATGCATCCACGTCAACGTTGCATAATCGTAGTAAAGGAATTTGAAGGTGAACATCAAAAGGAAAAGGAAACAAAAGTCTCTCTCTATTCATTAACTAGAAAAATCAATAGACAGCTTCGAACATGATACAAAATGCAGAATATAATAATCAAGTATAATTATGAATCTGTAAGAAAATTTATAACCTGTTATCATCATAGAACTCTGTCAAGTTCTGAATCTCCACATATTCGAGACCAGCCTCTCTGGCCAACCTGAGAATCAAAGTTATCAGAAACTGATCTTTAGAAGTTCAAAAATCAACAGAGATGTGGAAAAAAGGGGATGCAACTACTACGGTATGTTAGAAAATACTATAAATGACATCTCTGTGTGCATTTTCAAACCTAAAACATCACTGTCTGCATTATAAAAATAATATGACCAAAAGAAGACTTCTCTGGTTCCCCTAAAATTTAACCATTTGTCATGAACAGTTCAACAGCTTTTCAAAAAATGCACTCTCCCTATTGCCCTGCCTTTCGATCAATACACAGTTGAGATATACACACTTAAATAAGACCAAACCAAGAAACCTCCACTTGATTCATATTGATTCTTGGGAATGGTGATAGCATTGTCAAGACATGCTAAATAGGAAATTAGTCGACACTGGAAGATACTCAGGTAAATAGGTTACAGAGACGAAAAATAAAAAGGCATTGAAGAGGAGTCTAAGATGACCAGCGCCACAGGTAAGCTGGTTTGGATTATTTTGCTTGAAAGGTTTACAGTATAGAAAAATAAATAAGCTCCTAATGCAAGTGGAGTGCAAAATAGGTTTCCTTATAAGAATCACAGGGAAAGCCTTAGGAAATATAATATTGACAGCACCTCATAAATAGGCCAGGTTCCTGAAGTTTCTTTCCAAGCACGAGTCATTGCTCTATTTGCCAAGGACAATGCAATAATATGACTTGAATATTACAATATTAAATGTAGGATTCCGAATCAACCTGATTAAGCTTGGAAAATGAACCAAGCAGTGAGTTTCAGCATAGGGATCACTTGAAAATTTCAACTGGTACTTCTTTCCGAAAAATGGGAACCTAATTTAATTAAATCTAAGATAAGCGTATTATTCAAGTACTTGAGTACCTTAAAATAAAATAAAGCAAACTAGATATGGTAATTGCTTTATACTTTTCTTCCTCAACTTCAAAAGTGATCATGTAACTCTCCGATCTTATGCAATTTGGGACAATGTTGGGCTTCATTCCACCACTCCTGTTATGATAAGCTTCCACCATTTTCTGGTACTTTGCCCTGTGAGAAGAATCTGTTAAATGACACTTCAGACAGCAGGAATTTCTTTATTCAAACACATTCTCGCTATGCGCCAATCTACAAACTTGCTGAAATGAGGAAATAGGAAAGTCACATGAGACTCTAGTTTTATGCAACACATGTAGACCATTTTCATTAAATGGATCATGGCTAATGAACATTGGTCACACCTATAGTGGTATACAATTTGATACAACATGAAAAAGGATTATTCCCATCTTAGTTTTCACTAAGAAAGGAATCAGAATGCACAGTTGGCATTATGCTTGGCATCTGAAGCATCAACTTGTAAGGATCTGTAGGTAGCAGATCCAAGGTACAAACAAACTAATACTTAAAACTAAGAAATTTATAAGAAAGCAGGAACTTTCACTTTCTAATGGAACTTGAACTCGAGAAGCACCTACAACTAGGACGACACTTGAGAAAAAAACAAAATAAAAAGAAACAAGAAATAAGCACAGAAGTAGGATAACATATAATAAGACAGTTGAGACATTCTGCTAGCATTCCTAAAGATTTAATGCGCAGAAAGCTAATTATTCGGTAAATATTTTCCATACCATATAGTAGAGGAGTCGGGAGTGATACCGAAAAAATAACCCCCTGGTTTCAGCAAAGATGAAACATTTTGCAACAACCTCCTCGCTTTTTCCTCTGTTTCGAAGCACAACTGCAATTTGACAAAATAGTTGCTTATCAGATATTTAAATTCTATAGAAAATATAGATACCAATTACATTTAATATGTCATATATGTGTTCTTTATGAACAAAACCTGCAAATGACGGATGCAGCGAACTATATCTGCTTGATTTTCCTTTTCCTGCAAATAAGGCCCAACGTCTTCCTGGATAACAAGCTTTCATTGCATGAGAATATTTATGAAAAAATTGTAGCTAAAGTAACAATGTCACTCATGTAGCTATGACAATCAATACTCATGTAATGGATGCCATTTCTTGTATTCATGAATCAATTCATTCAGTTTCAAGCTCTAAAGCTTGCTAAATGACTAAAAAAATTGCATATTTTGAATATTACACATCGAGTGCAAGCTTCAAAAGAACCATTTATTGACTTCAAACTGACAAAACTATAGGCCCAAACTTGCCTACTCTCTTACATCAAAGGTCAGCAATTTGAAATCGCATACATGGAACTACTAAAAGTCTATTGCCATTACATACTATTGTAATCAGCTACTATGTTTACATGTAGAAGGCCAATACAAATAAGGCTTTGAATCTTTTTTTTGATATCATATTATAAAACAGGTGCATCTACTATTATATGATGATCACATTTCAAGTTCCGAAAGAGAACTCTATTCCTTCCAAAAATATCGATTCAAATCAAAGTCACAACCGAACGACTTACAGTGCAAGGGTCAAGCTCATAGAAGTCACAACCGAACGACTTCCGTTGACTTTCCCATGCTTCTTTGACTTCACTAACTCCTGATGTAGCAACATCTACAAGTCCAAAAAATTCCCAATTATATTCAAAATCACAACATTACATTTTCCTAATATACTTTTATTCTCGAAAATAAATATTTAAATAACAAAAAATATAAATGTACCAATTCCAATGAAATGGCCAATTTGAGCTTCATCCCACTTCTCTTCATCTATCACTTTACCACAATATAAATCACATACCTTCCAATTAAATAACAAACATTAGAGAACAATTCAAAGAGTAAATTAACAAGCATATGACAAGCCTTAATCGACACACAGGACTTTGATTTGAATTAAAATTACATACTATTTTTTAATATTTTTCACCAAATATTATACAACATATATTAAAATATTCGAGTCAATCATCAAAATCACAATTAATAATAAGAATTTATTAACAACACATGAATAATACTCACTCCATCCGTAAAATAGAGTCCAATTTGCTTTTCAATGGTCAAATTGACCGAATTTAACTTCACACAACTTTCATTTGAATCGAAACTATAATGTTAACAGTAAAATAGTGAAAATGTTATAATTTTAATATATTTAAAAAAATAGTATATAACGTATTAAAAAATATTTCAAGTCTTGAATCACACAATTTTAATTCGAGTGGATATTATGTATGTTAATATAATTTGATCTCTCTTTATGAGAAGGAAGGAGTAGTAAGCCAATTGAATGATATATTTTCGCCAAAATATTACGTATTAGTAACATATTAAAAATGTTAAGTTAAAGTTTCAATAATTTAAAGGTGTCGAAATTGAAAATTGAACGATATTTTAGAGGCAAAGAGAAGCGTGCAAGTATGGGGTGAAGGAAAATGTTGAGGAGGGCGGTTTTGGCGAAGTCGAGGAGACGCTGCTGTGGAGGAATCATCCTACCAACACCACCTTTGCATAGAGCATTGAGATTTGCCACAACACTTCTTCATATCAATTAGTATCGTTGCTCGTTTTAGGTGTCGATCTTTGGGCGTTATTAATTTAAATTCGTTATTTTTTTGTTGGCGTTTTTCGTTATCTGGAGATGTAGTTTTGATCATTAATTACTATTATTAAATTCTTTAAATAAATGTAAAATTTATATGATTAGATTATTTTTAAATTGTTCGTAATATTATTTTCTTATAATTTTTTAGCGTATGAAATTTAATCTTCGATATATAAAAATGTCGAAAAATAAAAATAAAAGTATTATTTTAATCGTATAAATATGTTATCACCAGATTTGTATCTAAAATCTTTATTTTATAATTTTTATTATATAACAAAAAGTAATTAAGCCGAAATTTGACGTGAAAAAATAAATATTAATTAAATTGGTGGAAATAATCACCAAAAATAAATTAAGTTGGAGATATTATTTATATTTAAATTATTATGTATATTGAAGTGCCTAACGAATGAAGGGACATTCAAAAACATGTTGTCTTTATCAAACTCTTATTCAATTGAGAACTTGGAATCCAAGACTCTTACTTATTCCTATTAATTTATAAATATCTAATACTATTAAATATTATGAACTTACTTGTAAGATTTATAGTAATACAAACAAAAATTTTTATTATTTATTATAGAAATTAAATGTAAAATTTCTTGTGGAAAGAGCTATCAGTATCACTTGTCTTGAAATTACCAACAGAGCAGGAATCTATGATAATACAGCAGTGTCAACAGCAAGCCCAGGCCGTACATTCGGTTCGAGAGGCGCTTTTAAAGAGGCGCAGTGAGCGTGCTGATGGGCGTTTCAAATTAGGCGTACGCATTTGGATTAGTTATTCTTAAGTTTATTAGTTTGGTCGAAAATTTTGACGTATTAGTCTGCGAAAATAAATGTGGTAGTAGGAGGATTTGAACCTTTAACGCCTGATCACCATTATAAGTTATGAGCGAATTATAGCAGAGTTGATGATTTGTTAATATGTGTATAATAATATCAAGTTCTTTAGTTTCAAATAACTATACATTTAATAAAAGCGTAATATTCAATAATATATAGTATAAAAATAATATATTTAGCCAGCTTTATGATATAATTTAACCAAATCTAAGTTATTTAGTATTATGATATATTATTAAACTCTAAGTTATTAATTTGAAAGAAAAAATCGATCAAATTGTTGAAATAGTTTTTAATATGTGTATAATAATAAATCAAATTATTAAGTTTCAAATAATATACGTATGAATAAAAGTATAAGATTCAATAATATATTATCCTTTAAACAATAAAACATATTTCTAATTAAAAATCATTTTAATGTGATGATAGTTAACTTAGATGAGTAATATTTAATATACTTTTTACCGTTTGATATATTATCCTTCAATAAATAATCGAAATAACTCTCAAACATGGTACCATTTGAATGAAGCGTTGTACCGGTTGAATTAAGCGTGTACCGTTGAATTAAGCGTGTGATGGAAAATACTATGGATATATGAGTATAAATACAATCCATTCAGGGAATCTTAAAGTGCGTCACCCCGTTATTAAACAAAACACGTAATTACAGTATGTATGAAGCAGTGCTACGTTGCGGCGAATTAAATTCTACTAAAGTTAGCGCGGCGAATTCCTGGCGTGAATTTGACTTCCTCATTTCACGCATTTAACGATATCGATAGAGTATGATATCTACAGTTGGTCAGCGGAGAGAGGTTGAATCGAAGCAGATTTATCTTTGATAGCAATTTGAACAAAACCAAAACCCAAAATTAACTTTGGGAGAATTTTCGGCCGGAAGGCGGCTACTTTGGGGTTTTTTATGAAGTATTTCTAATAACATGTCATGAAAACCTAAAGTTTACTTATATGGGGCTAGGTTAAAAGCAATCCCGATGCTTGACCAGTTAAGTATTAGCTTGACTCGTTAATATTAGTTCGTTAAGACACTAATGAGTTGCTAACGGGATTGAACTATTTAATTAGGTTAATTAAATAGTAATGAGTGATATCGATAATCTTTCGAGTTATTGATAATACTAAAAATTTTCGAACCAATTAAATAACTATTTAATTGATTACATTTATTCAATCGATAATTACGTAAAATGTAGAACCGCATATTGAGAAATACAATTCTCAATTATCTGATTCTCTTTAATTTAAATACATGAAAGCATCGCTGTACGTCATTTGTATGTGTGTGACTTGAGCTCGAATAATAGTAAGTTGTATAATAATAATAATTGACGATTACTATTATAGCGATTAATAGTAAGATCTATGATATTTCATAACCCGCAGAATTATCATGAGAACCCACACTAGTAATATACAATTACTAAGTTGAACACTAAGTTCGATAATCACATTTAACCAATGGTAAATGAATTGATACTCTGATTGTCGCAGCGGGCATAATAAATGGAATCAATTCTCATTGATTTCAACTCTCGGCTTGCCGCTTGGGCGATTATCTTTAATTCCTTTATCACGCGATCTCTAGTCGTAGGCTAACCGTAGAAGTATTGATAAAACACCAGCAACTTTCTTTACTCGGTATGAGCCCGAATAAGCATTTATGGCGTCCGTAAGCTGTCCGTGCAAGCGTGTAGAGCGCGGTCTTCCTTGTATATAGAAGGGCGGACAATCCTCCCGATATATCGACATCTATCGTACACTCCTTTGTGTGACCCAGCGTATGCGTTATAATCCCCATTTAAGGCATAGCGTTTGGTTATAGTCAAAGTCTGAGCTTGTATAACCTGATAGTCATATGCTCGTGGGTCTAAGAATTGACGAACCTAAAATTCTAAGCAATGTCATAGGACACGGATATACGTATCTTATGAATTCGTTTCGGTCATACCGGCTCGAGTCACGAATGGCGGCCGGTATTGATCCCAGTCTGAGGCTAACGTGATCGATCTTGATCGCTAATCAAAACACCATATTGGTCATATGATGCTTGTGTACATGTCGTCACGACCCGAGGCACTTTAGGCATCATGTTTACAGGCTTGAAGAGGTGTAATTAGCAGTTCACACTCTCTAGAAAACATAGACTAACTAGGATTTAACTTTTCGCTCATCGAGGATATACGTGTATATTATATGTAAATTTAAACATAGACATAGAAAGTAAATATATTAAAATATAAGAAGCGTGTATTAAATGTTGTTCACACAACACAATACCTCCGACTCGAGCAACTTAACAGCTGCGACTTGTCTGTCTAAGACCATTATTATTTGCATGCTTCGTCATCGCTTTTGCGACTTAGTGGTTTAGTAAAGGGAGTGGCAGTGGCCTGTTTCTCCACTTTTACATACTGGCATAAAACTTTCCCCATCGGCGTATCTCTGTGGGGTGATGCTACGAGTACGTGCTTGGACTTGTGATGTGCTCGAGTTCGCAGCTTGGTATTGCTCGGTGTCCTCGGCAGCTCACTTTGGTCCCTGATGCTAGGTACCGCGCAAGTTATTCGGTCCGCGAACTAGCATCAGCTTATCTTCCTTTAGCGAGCGGTATTGCGATACTAGAGATGCATTGGTAGAATCGGCGGCAGTACATTTGGAACTCCCTCGAATCTTCAACTCATGCGTTGAGACAAAATACATACGGGTAGGGAGCGATAGTAAAATGCAATGGGTTGGCTTGGCGTCGGTATACCACATCGGCTGTAACTCTTCATCTGGCATATACGAAAGCATGCTAGTTCGGATACTTAGTCTTACTTGGCTACTGTCAATTAGCTTCTTTAGAGATTACTAGCTTAGTATCTACTTAGTTACATAGTGCTTATTGTGTCTTAAACTTTAGTTTGCTATGGTTTTCTTATGATAACTTGGTGGATGCTTTCTTTCTTATAATGAAAACATTTGGTGTTTAATTATCTATCTCTTTGCCATGCTATTATTTTGCGCTTGGGTGATATATCATCCATGGATTATTATGGTTTTATTTGTAGAAAGCCTTAGAATACTTATGTTGAGGGGAGCTTTGCTTTTTTGTCTTATATCTCATTTCAGCACGTAAGTCCAAATTAGTTATCATCAAAAGGGGAGTTGTTGAATAGTATTAGGATTGAGCTTGTTTTGAAGATAACAAATTGTTTAAGCGAACTAATCCGTTTTTCAAGTGAGCATTCGGGATTATTCTTTAATAAGTTCAGCTTTAAAATGTTGATCGGAATGTTCGGAGGCTCGTGGATGAGTCTAACAAACACCAAACTGAGGAGCTCGTGTTCTTTATTGTTTATAAGGCGTTTGTAAAACTACGCTCCCAGTATATTGTTGTTTTAAAATATGTGAGTAATGACTTTTGGATTTAATCTTATTTGTGTGTTTAAAATCGATAATTGTATTTCTAATCAAAGTATAGATTGATTCTGGTTAAGTCTACCGTACAAATGGTGTGTGTCATTTCGTTTCGAAAATTGGCTTGAAAAGCGATCTTTATTTTAGAAAAGAAAGATTCGAACCATGAGACTAATCGAAGGGTTCACGGTCGATGATCGAGACCACGACTGCCGATAGAATTGAGCTTGAGCATAGTAGTTGCACGACCAGCCGAGACCCGCAGTGCCGATGGGGTCCGACTTTTAGAGCCTTAAATTTTGTGCACTATATAAGCCTCCTTTTTTAAAAGCAGAAAAACATAAAAACAACTTTTGCAAATCTTTTTGACGAATTTTATGAGCATTCGATTCATTACAAATCAAAAGGCAAAAGTACTCATACGTTTAATTACGTCGTTATCTTTTTTTGTAGAGAGTTTCTTTAGTTGTCATTTTCTCGATCCTTTATTGTATTGGGTGAAAATACTTTGTGTGGGAAGCATAGGGTTGCTATTCTAAGGTTAGTGGTAAGTGAAATCATGGGAGTGTTCTTGGGTTCTGTCCCAGGTTGATTAGGAGTTGAAAATCCTTAGCGAGTAGCTTGGGTGTAGTTGGAGGCTAGGTGTTGATAGTCTTGAGAGAAGTTGCTTGTGTGTAATCAAATTTTCTTGAGGTAGTTATCTTTGCCAAATCCCGAGGTTGGAAAGCTGACGGTCGGCGATAGGGAACGAGCTCGTTAAATAGATATTTGCTCCTTACTATTTACTTTCAAGTATTCTTATTTTATTAATCAATTTGATTATTTATATTGTTGACTAGTGAGCTTGGGTAGTTAATTACATCACGTTAGTCTATTCCTTTTTGTTCCATTAATTCCGTTATTAAATTTAAACTTCGAAAAAAGTTAATAACTTTAACTTAAAACCTTATTCACCCACTCCCGCCACAGGTTAAATACAGGCTAACGGTGGTATCGAGCACATTTACATGTCTTGAAACTTTAAAATCTTGTAGAAAAAAGAATCATGGGTAGTAACGGGAATATGGAGTAGCTCGGGGAACTTTTGTGTTGAAGCTAGGTCGGTCTGAGCCGCGTTGCTTGATGGATCAAATTATGACTATTGGTGCTGACAGCGTTCAAAGTGTCAGCGTCTGGCATCGACTACAAATTATGGAGAGTGATCATCGAGGGACCCTCATTCCCATGAAGTATCAAATTCTTGATCGGTGCTCATAGGAACTTGACCAAAGTGGAAAGAGACGATATAGAGAGAATTAGGTGCCGCCCTTGATAGGGGATTGAAGATGTTGACAAAGAAAGAGGATAGTGTGTTAAGGGATGAGGAACTCAAAGTGGAGTTAATTCCAAAGTCATTAAGTATTGCCCCAGCGATGCCATGTGTAATGGAGGAGTATGCTCGAGTCAAGGGATGCAGTCGACGAGGAGACAGGACTTGCTAGAAACATTGTGTTGGTTGATCGAGTGAAAATTCTAGGGCTCGACTTTTGACCCAAGAGAATATCATTTTCAAATATGGAGAGTCCATCAAAGACATGCATCAAGGTTCAATACCATCATCAACAACTTGGACTCTCACAGGAGACATTCTCCTTAGAAGAATTAAATGGGAGAATGCGTGGAAGCAAATCGATCAGAGTTTGGCCAAAAGGTGTGTCTTATCGTGAAGCCAAAGACATCGAGACTCTTTCCACCGAAGAGCTGG